>JBCFYV010003710.1:0-26277 GCA_039000515.1 Timema cristinae
GGTACCGGAGGCGTAATATACCCGGGGTGGATCAAATTGAGCTAAGGGTGGTTAAATTTCATTTAAGTTAAGAGCCAAAATATGTGTTGTAATGTTAAAAAGGAAATTCATATTAAAATTGTGTAAATTAAGTAAAAGTTGTGGAAAAAACGGCCCGAATTTAAAGATTGTAAGATACCGGGCCTGTAAACACTGAATAAATAAATAATTCTATTTAGACGTGACAAAGTACCACTATCTGTCCTGTTGACTCATGCCATATCATTATACGTCAGCCCCGCGAAATTCCATAAACCGTGTTGAATAAAAACAATCACCATTCCTTCAGTTGTGAAAGGGAAATCAATGGACAACATGTTCACGGTTCATTTACCTAAAAGATTTATCGTGGGGTGCGTGCCCAGTGCTGCATTCAATGGTGCCGCCACCAAAGCCCTGTTCAGTTTCCAAATGCACGGTGTGAATAATTTTTAGCTGTATGTTGTCAGGCTGTCTTCTGAAACAGGTTTCCATTTCATGAACAAGGGTAATGACATCACTTGAGATTCACATGAGACTCCAACACTAATCATATCTAATCTCATGATTTTTGACCTCACACCAAATCTGGCTGCTCACATTACATCAAATTGGAATTTGACGTAGCATAAATCTTTGTTCATCAAAATGATCTTCTCCCATGTCCTCACCAAAACCGTCAACTGTTTCGTGTACAGTGTATTTATTAAAATCATAACCATATAAAAAGACGCAAACGTGGTGGCTGATTTTGGGCATTAATATAAGTGACGCCCCTCCCTATATCCGCATCATTTAAGTCATTGATGCCATTATGTATTTCCTGAGCTACATCGACGATGACAAAGAGTTTATCGTCAAGGGGCTAAGAGTTTTATCTAATTGTTGCACTTTACTTAGCAATTGGGTGGAAAATTCCCTTTAGATTGCGAATAACGTTCCACTGCAGATAAAAACAAGCAAATTATATCGTATACACACTGCATGGTATTCACTGGGATAGTGGTGATGCAGACTACAAACTTCTCGTATCCCTCATATACCATGATAAATTACGTGCAGATACCTTCCTCACCTATGGGAGAGAAAAGAAAACATTGCTAGCAAAATATGCGCTTAACCCCATCGTAAATCTGTACGACAGAGGATGTGCGTATTTTAGAACCCTTAAATTGGGTCGCACCACATTCATAGCACATAGTTCTCTATGGAATTTCTATTCTGCCAGCATCGTTGGAGAACATCGAGACTGGCTGATTTAAAATGGACACTCACACCATGAGACTTGTGCAGAAAACAACCCCATGCGTCTGGTCTGTACTTTCGGGTGTTTTATTTTCTAATCAACTTCCGACAAAGTAGCCTGCCTTACAGCTCTCGTCATCAACACTAGTCCACAAACCAAGCCTGGGGTGCATGGCATTCATAAGCAAAACGTTTTCCACCGAATTAATAAAATGTATAACATCAAGGCATAGTATCAGATAATGCGGACAATATTATTTCAGATATCTTCTATACTGCAACCGAAAACATTCCTATGAAATTTTTTTTGGTCTAACTATCACTCACCAATCATACAAACACTAACGTCAAGGTATAGAGATAATACAACATATGATTCAAGACTTTGACGTCCTGCCATCCATCAAGAGGCTGCGTCCAATCAGATTGCACCTTTTTTTTTGTCTCAGTAGCTATAAAAGGGTGTCCCGACACCATGTTACCCATAGTACCAATAATAGTCAAAACGACTACACGTCATACAAAGCCATCAAGTACTCGAAGACGTTTGCACCCACAAATCAATGCTAGTGAAACCACTCGCAATAACCAGTATTTTCAACACGTTGGTTCTATTGGACGATGTCAACTTCAAACAAGCCATCGTTGATATGAATATCAATAACATCATTACACCCTTTGCTTAGCTAAAAATACGTTGGAGAATTTGTGCAGCATTTAACCGCACAAAGTGGCAAGAACTGAGCAACAGGGAGGCGTGAAAAAGCTTGCAAAACAAAGTTTTGTTCAATTTATTAGACTATATGCGAAAAAGTTGCTACATATAAGTGCAATCATTTGTGTGAAATTTGAACTTTCTACAACTTAATCTTTGGCTGCAAATTTGCCACAGAAATTTCTATAAAGTTTTATGATTTATTAAATTTTCATGTAGCTCTTCGCTTGTTTTCTTTGTGAAAAAAAACTAGAATTCACCAGTGGAGGTGACTGCATATCGAATTTCCCCACCCTCCCACACTTTGTCTTTAAAAATTTAGTTGAATTGCCTCATAGAAATTTGAGATAATGACACTTGGTTTAAAATTTGGGTAGTGAAATTCTAGATGCCATTCTTGATCTTATTAATCTATCTCGTGCGTCGTTGCCACACACTGCAACTGATACTTCAGTAACTAATTTGACGCTGCGCTCTACTTCTTGTTAATAGCACAGAAATCTTAAAATATCAATTTCAGCTGGAACGTCTAAAAACCATCGTCTTAAATTCATTACCAGAAATATATACTTTAAGTGGTGGTTCAGTAAGTGTAATCGAATGCCAGTAAATTAGATCTATATAGTCGTCTGCTTTGAAATTTAACGTAGAAATCCTAAATTCACGAATATTTTCTTCTACTTTAGTTATTTGTCTACATTTTAAAATTATTCGAGGTTCAAACTCTTCGCTTGTTTCGTCTGTTTGCCAATATTGCCAACAGAATATTTTCTGGATGACAAAAAAATGAGTTTCTTTACATTATTATTATTAGCACCGCGTCTTACTACCCGTTCGGGTTATACGCACTTACGCTAATGTGTAATGGTAGGGTGATTGTGAGATGAAATGGAGGACCTACAGTTTAACGTGGAATCCGAACCACGGTGGAGGCCTGGCATTCCCCACATTCACAAGATGTCTTGTCAGGGGTGAAGGAAGGGTTTGGAAATCAGATAAATCTGTGCCGGGACCGAGGATTGAACCCCGGCAGTTTCTTTACAATGTTCGATCTATTATGCTCTAACTCTTCAGGCGGAAATCGAGATTTTTTAGTTACGCTGTAAAAGTATAGACTCTCATGCCGACAAGATGACTGAGTTTTAATATCAAACCATGCGCATGTGTATACTCTAATAGCATATTCTATTAAAACTTTCAAGTTCCCCGATGGGTCTTTTGTTGAAATATATAATCTCAACATTATATTAGCTATCGTTAACCACTTGGGATGACTCATTTTCCTGGATCCTTTCGTGACAAGCATAATTAAATATTTCCTTTTCAAGTTCCAGTATACATTTCGTAGATATTTCGGTGATATGTACTAAATTCATCAAAGGCAACATTAGGTAACGTTATCTCTAGCTTTTCAAGCTTATTACTGATATATTTGTGCAAGATTCAAACATTTTACCAATTTATCCACAGTACACTTTTGGTCCAGTAGTTTTTCGGTCAAAATATTGCAATAGATGACGTAATGTTAATTCATTTGTATGCAACAAACAAACAAACAAACAAACAAACAAACTATTGCTATGGACGTCCCATAGAAACCTCAAGTTGTCTAATGAACCATTTTTAGAACCTGTATTAATCATTGTATCATCACAGCCAACAGCTTGAAACTTAGAAAGATCAACATTTTTCTATAAAAAAGTTAATATGCTTGTTTAATATTATGAGAACTACCAGATATAGGAGTGACATGACCAATATATGTAAATCCTGGTTCTGAAAATAGAACAACATGTTCCTCTCTTATGGTCTTTCTAGCTACCCTTTCTCCTTCCTTAAGCCGAATTAAAGTCTTGTCTTTTCAGCCGTCAAAGTATATCCCATATTCCGATGAAGAGTGTTTTCCCTCATTTTTCCTTTTCAAGTCACTACGGGTTTTTATTCTTTCCCTTCTGATTTTGCTATGATCAACTACTTTAGAAGAATCGTCTTTGGTAATTAATTCCATATCTCTTAAAGCTGCATTTATAAGAATTTCAGCTGAACTATCAAAAACACCAGTTCTGTTACAAGCCTGTGCTACATTTGGAAGTTTAGTTCTCATTTGCGAAGTTGAAGGAGAATCTTGACTTATAATTGTATTTTTTTAATTCAACATTATTTTTATTCAGTATATTCAGATTCATCAAAAGAACATGAAGAACTCAAAATGTGTTCCATAACAGATAATAGAAGTAGAAAGTCTATTAGCTGTTTTTACTTCACTGTATTGCAATTTAACGTTTTGACTTCTTTCTGCTGCCTTTTATTTGCTTTCAATCTTTTTTTCAAACATATTGCATGTTTTAATGTCAATAATTCTAATTATCAATGTCCTTTGTCCATTAAAAAAAACCCTTTCAGCTAGAGGTACTTTAACTTGTGAATGTGTAGAATGCCAGGCCTCCACAGTGGTTCGGATTCCACTTAAGCGGTAGGTCCTCCATTACATCTTACAATCACCTAACCATTACCGTTATCCTAAGTGCGTATAACCCGAACGGGTAGTAAGACAAGTGTTATAATAATAATAATAATAATAATAATAATAATAATAATAATAATAATAATAATAATAATAGTAATAATAATTTTGCAAATACATATTAAAAAGTTCTTGCATTTACATAATGAAATATCGAACAGATTTTTCTACGTTGATTCTCTAAACGATACAACTTTTTATAAATAATTTAGTTTACATTCTCTTTTCAAAGGCTTCTTAATATTACGATATTTTTTTATGGTACCCTCTTATCTTATGTAATACTTGTTGTTCCGTTACAATAACAATTGAACTCTTTTTCAATAAGCGTTTGATATATTTTATTAATGGCAAACACACATCAGCCAAACCAGTTTCCTGTTTGTTTTCTCTTAAAAGTTCTTGTAGTATATATAAATCATATTTTATAACGTCCTCATATTTAAATAGCATATTATCGTTAAAGGTTTCAGGCACACCAAACATTGGGCACAAGTCATCTGATCGCGTCCAAGGCGATTTCTGTATGCCCTACCTAACATTAAATGATAACTAAATGAAATAAAATGAAAACAAAAATAAATAAAATACGTGAACCCAGTAACACAAAATAAATTAAATACGCACTTATGCACTAATCACAGAAATACAACCAACTAGAACTGAGAAAGCAGTTTACTCAGCAAGAGAGAAATCAGCCAGCGTCAAAGAGAGAGGAAGGGTCCATCCACGCAGGAGCATGCACGCGCACAGGGCGCACTGAAGAGCGAGTCCCTCGAACCCAGCGTCGGGTTAGGTATCAAATCTTTGATTTATCTGATAGTTTGATTTCAACCACTCATGGTTTCAAATCAGAGCTATTATATTTTACGAATCTGATTTTGTTAGTTTTGTGGAAAAATTATGTTATGATATTAAAGTTATTTTTGCAGCCAAAATTTGAATTTGATTTAGCTCAGATTTCGTATTATAAATAGGCTTTGTAATAGGCAACTTTTACACACATAGGCGTTTTAAATTCATGCTTTTAATTCTTTCACTCCACCCTACTACCTCAGTGGCGTATTCTGAGAAAAAATAATAGGTATGCTGTACTCTAAAAATTTCAGTGGAGATTTGGGGGCCGAGGACCCTCAACCACCGTTGTCGAAGAAAGTAAAGGGATTATTCAAGGGATATATTTGAAGATGTATCTCTATAGAACAGTGGTTCTCAAACATTTATTATTTCCCCTTAACTGTATGCTATCTTAGGAAATTTTGAGCCACCCATAATCCCATATTCTCTCTTCTTTAATTTATTAATAACGATGATTACTATCCACTCAAAATGTAGTAAAAGTAGCTCCATGGCGTCAGCTCGCATTCAGGCTATACCTATCGAGTGGCTACCAAACAGTTTGGCAAATTAGTCCCAACTCTTACGGATAGAGGGTGTCATGTGGTCAGCACAACGATGACTCCAGCCATTAAGCTCGGCTTTCTATACTGGAGCCACTACTACTTTATTCGAGTAGCTCCTTATTTATCCACCCTAGGATTAATATAACCCATTCCAGACCCAATGATTCCCAGATAACCTGGACGCGCCGGGAATTAAACCCGGGACCTCTGGGTTCATAGAAAGAACCTATGACACTAGACCACATAGGTGGTCCTCAAATTGTAATCATATCTACATGGTTAGAAATTTAAGTAAATATTAATGTCGAGGCTAAGAGTAGTATGACACATTTCTGAATGCATAAGAGTGACCGAGCCTATTCATTTAGCCCAATGTATTTAAAATCACACAGTTAGCAATACTCAAAGGAAACAATCATAATAAGCGTAAAATAAAGTGATACATAAATCAAGCATCCACCAGATCTTGCTGAGAGGGAATCAGATGGATTTTCCAACTCACTTTGCAATTAAAACTATTTCTTAAAGCCTAACTTATCACACACAATGCTGCTTGGAAACAAACGAGTCTCCCAACTTGAGAATTTACGCTCCAAAAAGCTATTTCGATAGTAGTTAGATTGGCGTTTCAGCACACTACGTCACACCACGAGATAGTATTGTGATTTCAATTAACCTACTTTCCTCTGATGGGCTGCTATAAATAGCCTCCTTCCCCCCTGGACCTGACCTACTTTCCACATCCGTTTGATTCCACCTCCTCTTCCCCTACCCTACAGCCCCCTCATCTACCAACCCAGGACGTGTTGGTTCTTGATGATTAATTATTAATGATTGTTAATTAATTATTGCTAATTAATTATTGTTAATTTAATTAATTGGTAGGATTAAGGTGATGGAGTTTTTATTCATTGATTATGGCGCTATAGTTTATTTGTTGGAGTATGTGGGAATCCGTGGCTCGTGTTGTAGTAGTAATAATACCATTAATTAAATATGGATATGCCTGTGCTATCACAAGATGCTTAAAACGTCATAATTAATAATTTTTTTCGTTAGATGGCACAGAATGAAAGTGCTTAAGAAATGAATAAATGTGAATATAAGTTTGGTTTATCATAATAATTAATATGCATTTGCGTGTGTGTGTGTGCACAACTACATGAACGATACTTATTTTTCCCTATCACATGTCACGGGCTTGATAAAAAAAATCCCGATAATTATTATTTGTCCCTAAAATCCAAACGTAGGTTAGCGAGTTTGTAAAGCACCGCCGTTAATTAAATGTGATTGGAAAGCCTCCCTAAATACCTGACACGAATGAAGAAAGCTATTACTATGGCGTTGATTTGATAAGCTTATCGTGAATATTAAAATTTATATTGGCTATTTAGAGCCTACATATCTACAGGAAGGAATTAAAGCTTACCTAATAAACTAGATTTACTAAGGGACACCCTTGACTCAGTGGTCAGATACGCTATCAACTAAATGTATATCCTGGGAGCGTTAGACATTACAACAGATAATTTCAAGATCCTCATTAGTGTATTATTTATGATATATTTGCAGACATTAAATTTCTCTTTTTTTGTTTAAGTAATGTGGGAATAAATATTATAAAACTGTTATGTTGTCATTTTAACGTCTACACCCTCTCTCTCCTATTCTAGAAGCTCCGTCTCGAACATTATGGACAAAATACCTTCTCTTTAAGTAGACACCTAAGTCACAACAATGTTGCCATCTCCTTCATGTCTTTGATTCTCCAAATAGCTTATTTAGGGGTTAAAAATAATTCATTTTATTGGCAGTTTTTTATTGACAATCAGCAATTGTTTAATTTTAAAACATTCATGATAGCAACAACAAGCAGCAATATTATTTAGGTCTTTTGACCAATACATAGCAAGAAAAACATATAATCACTCTTTTACCTAATAAAAGACATCATGAAAGAATATAATCGCTTCTACCATCTAGAAAATGAGTAGGAGTCACCTCCAAAATAGTTCAGGACGCGTTGAGAGGCGCTAGAACGTATATTGACAATGTCTCCACAGTTTTCAACTGGCAATCTTACTCTTCCAACAAACTAGAGCACAATAACATTCGGTTCATTGATGGTCTATTCCGATAGCACAACGTTATAGCTTTTGTTATTCACAAGTTCATTTAAGCACTTGACACGGTTGTATACCTCTTTCTCTATCAGGTCTAACGCCTTGCAAAATACCTCCTCATCCCAACAGGCATCCTTGTGAGCAGCATTTAGAGGTGTTTGATGACATTGATGTTTGTGCGGAATAAGATTGGAGAGATTAGCGTAGGATCCGCAGCATTTAAATGGCATAATGTCAAATGGAGATGCCGCAAAATAAACACTTTCGCTCAAGTAGCAACGCTCTCTCTACTCACAAACTGCGTTCCCTCCTCTCACCTTTTTCAAAATGTCACCGGTAGCTCCGATGACGCCAGAAGAGTGCTACACAGACCTGAGCACGTCTAGTTTATTCATTCACTTTTAAACATCAAACTTTGTCCTCCGAGATATATCATACAGTGTGCTTTAGATTTAAATAAATTACAATCCAAATAATAGATTGACTTTGGAAGGAAAACGTTACCGAAACGGCCCAGACCGAGTATGTATTCGTTGGGCGTTTCACCTATAATTTTAACAATTGATTAATGTTGGTACATTGTTAAATCCTCGAGATTTACGGGTTCTTCGGACTTTACCTCCTCCGGTGGTGGTGGCGATGGTGGGCACGCAGGTGACTGGTAGGTATACGACTCTGGTTGCGGGTACTCGGGCGACTCTTATGCCTGGTAGGTAGACGACTCTGGTGGCGGGTACTCGGGCGACTCTGATGCCTGGTAGATAGACTACTCTTGTGGTGGGTACTCGGCTGACTCTGTGGGCGGCGGCGGCCGCGTTGTGAAGGAGGGTGACTGGTGGTGTGGAGCTCTGAAGGGTGGTGGTGGCGGGCGTGGCAACACAATCACAACGTCCCCCTTGCGGAAATTGTAAAAGACGCACATTATATCGCACATGTAAGTCTCTTTGATTCTCTCGTAGGGTAGTACTTCCATCGCTCTTATCGTGTGACAGGTAGAGTCGCAAAACTCGATATAGCCTACCTACTCTATTTTGTAAATTACATGTCTATCACTCACCGCCACACTGTGAACATTCTCCGCAGTCAAGGCACGCCCCTCAATCGTATAACCCACAAACATTAAATTAATATAGCCTGATCTTAGCATGGTGAGCGTCCCCGAGAACTAAACGTTCTGTATTAACCGCTCCGCTGCCCGATGTTGTCGTTGTTAACTGCACTGTCTCTTAAATGCGTTCAAACTCACGATGGTAGGTGACCCGGGTTTTACTCCGGCGCAGGTAAATACCAGTTTTTCTTTATTTAACTCACACACGTCTTCATCTGTAAGAGTACCAAACCTACAGGGTAGAAATACACAAAACTCGCCGTCTAGGTAGGCTATTAGGCGTCTCCCGAACTTTGTATTGACGGCTTTTAGTTTATCCACCGAGTACTTTTGATCTACGGCTAGATCACACAATTTTACGGTCTGCACGGCGTCGACAATATTTACCGGCTGCTGTAACTTGTCCATCTTGAACCGCTCTACAAACTCTTATAAATAGACAACCAAGTGGGCGGCCCTTTTATAGCCACTCCCTCCCTCGTTTGACGTCACATGGTGCGAGAAGAAGAACAGGGTCACGATCTATTCTTGTCCCAAATTGTCTTGCTGCTCGCCAACCTGGCGCCAGGGGGGGACCTGTTGCTCTGGTCAATGACATCGATATATATTCTTGTCTCAACTCGTCTTGTAGGGCTGACATACTGGCGCCAGGGAAAACCCAAAGGGTTGCGACACACTGACCTAGTTCACGATCTATTCTTGTCTCGTGAGCCGCCAACCTGACGCAAGGGAATACCCGTTACCAGGGCCAATGACCTCACTATCTATTCTTGTCTTAACTCGTCTTGTAGGGCTGACATACTGGCGCCAGGGAAAACCCAGGTTGCTGAGGTCACGATCTATTCTTGTCCTGACTTGTCCAACCACCAGACTGGTGCGAGGGTTGCGACACATACCTCTAAGGAGGGGGGAAGTGAAAGGCAGGGGAACCATTTATCACATTCTACCCCCTACAGCCATAGCGCGAGGTTCGTGCTGCTTGTTTCAGGACAGAGCCTTGTAACTGAGGAATCAATGTTCATTCTACCCCAGACAGCCATAGCGCGAGGTTCGTGCCGTGGCCTCCTGCTCCTCATCAAATAAACTACAACACCCTAATCAATGAATAAAAACTCCAACGCCTTAATCCTAGCCAAAAATCAATTAACAATAATTAATTAACATTTTAGAAAACATTCTAAAAATAATTTTCGTAAGGAGTTTAGAGTATGTTATAATAACAAAGACTACAATAAGAATTGAAATGAATACTAAAAGTTGAATAGACGAAAATGATGTAAATGTGTAATAAGTTTAATAACATAGATTGAGCAATATACTAAAGTAAACAATGATATGAGATAGAAAGTGGACTAAAAATACTGTGTACAAACATAGTTGGCATATTTAAATGAAATGCAGGTCAAATTAAAAGTATAAAAAGTATAAATAAATATAGTTAATAGGAAATACATATAAGTGTTGACTAATTAAAATACACTTAAAATTAGTTTAATAGAATTAGAAACTTTAACTCATTTAACTAAAAATATCTAAATCTAAGTTCATAAAAACATTAATAACATGAAATGAATATAAATATATGTAAACATTATCACAGTCATGTTGTTGGGATTGACTTCCCTTACTCCTTTCTTATTGATATTCCTGTAATGATGATGTCTACAGAAGTTCTATTTTACCGACATGTTTCGGTGCTAACAATTAGACGCACCATAATCATGGAGTCCGAAGGGTGGTGGGACACGATGAGATCGAACTTAGGAAGCCTAAGCTCCTAAGTTCGATCTCATCGTGTCCCACCACCCTTCGAACTCCATGATTATGGTGCGTCTAATTGTTAGCACCGAAACATGTCGGTAAAATAGAACTTCTGTAGATATCATCATTACAGGAATATCAATAACAACGGAGTAAGGGAAGTCAATCCCAACAACAAGACTGTGATAATGTTTACATATATTTATATTCATTTCATGTTATTAATGTTTTTATGAACTTGGATTTAGATATTTTTAATTAAATGAGTTAAAGTTTCTAATTCTATTAAACTAATTATAAGTGTATTTTAATTAGTCAACACTTATATGTATTTCCTATTAACTATATTTATTTATACTTTTTATACTTTTAATTTGACCTGCATTTCATTTAAATATTCCAACTATGTTTGTACACAGTAGTTTTAGTACACTTTCTATCCCATATCATTGTTTACTTTAGCATATTGCTCAATCTCTGTTATTAAACTGATTACACATTTACATCATTTTCGTCTATTCAACCTTTAGTATTCATTTCAATTCTTATTGTAGTCTTTGTTAATATAAATAATTAATTAGCAATAATTAATTAACAATCATCAATCATCAAGAACTAACATATCTTGGGATGTTAGGCGAGGGGGCTGTTGGGGAGGGGGAAGAGAAGGGGGAATCAAACGGATGTGGAAAGTAGGTCAGGGGGTGGGGGGAAGTAGGCTATTTATATCAGCCAATCATAGGAAAGTAGGTTAATTGAAATCACAATTCTATCTCGTTGTGTGATGTAGTATACCCATCAATCCCCCAGCAACTTTAGATGCGAAAACTCTGACTAACATAGGGGAGATTATCTCGGACTATTAATACTCTATCGCTACGTCATTGGCTTATTGCTAAGATATTTACACATATCTTTTGCTGTAAGCAGTGGTGCACCCAAGGGCGCGAGGAGCAAACAGGGTATTTGACAACCGCCCCCCCCCCCTCTTTCCCCAACACCACAAATAGTGTAAATAGAATTTTAAATAATATTAAGTATAACTAATTTTTTTTATTATTGAAGATGTTTCTAAAGTATATACTACATTTTAAGACCAAGATCAAGACTTAATCCTAATATTCAAAATGTTTACCGTTACACACAAAATTAACAAATGAACAAACATATACATATTACCTTTAATACCATTTGAACTATTTAAATCTCTTAATTACTATAAAACTACACCAAATGATTTATAATATTGTAACGGATAGCTGTAGTGACTATTTTGCGAGTGCCGTGAGCGTACCCACCTCTGTAACTGGAATGTGGAAAGAGAGGGTGGGGGTTACAGTTACAAATAGCCAGGTAGCGGAGTAGTCTTCCTGTGAGTGCGTTTGGGACTGGTTGTGTCATACTAGAGACATGGACACGGTGACCAAGTATTGTAAATGTATATATAGATGTATAATAGTTGTACCAATGTTTGTACTCTTAAGTGTAAATATATATATAATTTGTAAAAAGTAAAACACGTTAAAATTGGTGGCAGTAGCAGTTATTGTTAACTCAAATTAAAATGGCAGAAATGTGTGCAAAACCAACTGTATTCATGGGTTCTGGTGATTGGTGTAAGTGGCTATTTCAGTTCCAACTGGCAGCAGAAATCAATGGTTGGAGTGATGAAAAACAATGTTTGTTAATAGTCAGGTTCCTCTCTGGGACAGCTCTGAGTGTGTACAGAGAGCTGCCAAATAGCGAGAGAAAGGTATGGGCAACATTAGTGGAGCGGATAGGGGACAAATTTAATCCACGTGAAAGAACAGAACTTGATAAATTACAGTTCCAAAATCGAACTAGGCAGGTAGGCAAATCGCTACTGGAGCTCGCTACGAGCTTAAGAGCCCTCGCGATTCACGTATACCCGAATGTAAACAGCGAGGCTAGGGACGAATTATTGCGGGACCGATTCTTGGCAGCTCTCGGGAGTGACATAATACTTCGTGTGCGGCAAGAGCGGCCTAAGACACTGGATGCTGCCGTGAGCTTGGCTCTTGAATTGGAAGCGATAGGTCAAGTGGAGGCAGCCGATCAGGTGTGTCGAGTGTCCACAGATGATGAGTTATTGCAACCGGTAAAGACGTGTTACGCTTGTGTTGTAACTCAAGAGCATCACCAAATGGAACAAAAGATTAACATGGTGATGCAGACAATGGATGCCGTTCGTGATGTTTGTGAATCTTTGAAAAATGTTGCAGATACCATTCAGACAATGAAGCCATGTCAAGGTGGACGAGAAATAAAGTGCTACCAATGCGGTGAACTGGAACATGTTCGGGAAAAGTGTGATAAGAACAGGAAACAAAAAAAACTAGTGCGCGCCGGTGTGCCCGAAACCACACCGGTAATAAATTCCGATTCAAAACAATAGTAGTAGGAAGTGTGGACCCATACTCAGCCGTGTTCGTGGAGGGAAAATTGTGGGACGAGCCTATAGATTTACTGATAGACACAGTAGTTGCCGTTTCTCTCATAGATGAGAAAGTTTGGCGACGAGAGTCAAATGGCAAACTTCAGCCAACGAACAGCTCAGTTATAAATACAAGTGGTGATCATATGACTGTGCTTGGTACAGTGATTGTACCCGTTATAATAGGAAGCTACTTTGTAACACAGGAAATGATTGTTTCAAAGGGACTGACACAGATGTGTTTTATAGGCACTGACTTTTTACGCAGAAACAAATGCGATATTTTGCTTTCGAAAGGAATAATGAGGGTGGGTGAAGGGGAAGTACCCCTAAATAAAACACTAGGAGAAACACAGCCCGGAGTGTGCCGGGTGACTTTGAAAGAGACAATCGTGATACCGAGTGGACATGAGGTGGTGCTCCAAGCAGCAGTCAGTGCGGACATGGGGAGGGGGGTACTAGAAACAAATAGTCACCTTTCTGAGAAGCATGGAATTTTCGCGGCCCGCGTTGTAGTATCTTCCAAGGACAAGGCTATTCCAGTGAGATTGCTAAATCCATACCCACATCCAGTGACTTTATATAGTGGGACAAATATTTGATCACTGATTCCATGCGTCATCGCAGGGACGGTAGGGACTGGAGATAAAACTACCCGGGGCGAGAAGGCATCTAGCTTATTTGATTTAGACTCAGCCAAGATATCACTTACCCAACGTTCCATAGCAGAAGCCATGTTGAAAGATTTTCCAGATGTGTGTTCTTGGGGACCAAACGACCTTGGTCGTACTAATCTAGTCTATTACGAAATTGATACGGGTAGAAGTACACCCATCCGCCAACCACCGAGAAGAGTGCCATTCCACCGTAGGGAGGAAATGAGAAGTGTTGTGAAAGAGATGAGTAAAAATTTCATCATTCAACCCTCAACCTCCCCATGGAGCTCACCCGTGGTTATGGTGAAGAGGAAAGATGGCGGAACTAGGCTTTGTATAGATTATCGGCGGTTGAATGATGTTACAAAGAAATACGCGTATCCCCTCCCTCGTGTAGACGATCTACTGGACTTTCTAGGAGGTGTGAATCTATTTTCTACAAACGATATGGTGAGTGGCTACTGGCAGCTTGATGTTTCTCCTTAGGATCGTGAGAAGACCGCATTCACAACAGGAGATGGGCTGTGGGAGTTTAAGGTGCTTCCCTTTGGAGTTTGCAATGGCCCAAGCACATACCAAAGATTGATGGATCTAGTTCTATCGGGCCTCCAGTGGGATACGACATTTGTGTACCTGGATGATTTAATTGTGATTGGGAGAACCTTTGAAGAGCCCATCATTAGACTACGTGAGGTGTTCAAGTGGTTACGGGAAGCTGGCCTAAAAGCGAAACCATCGAAATGTAATCTATTTCGAACAACTGTGAAGTTTCTGGGACACGTTATTTCAAAGGGAGGTGTGGCCACTGATCTGGAAGAAGTTCGTGCAGTGATATTACTGAACTCAGGGAATTTCTGTGGCTATCTTCACATTACAGACGTTATGTAAAGGGATTTGCAAACATCGCGGCACCCCTGTACCAGCTCACACAAAAAGGAGAGAGGTTTAGGTGGAGTGAACAGTGTGATTGTGTCTTTAAACAGCTGAAACAACGTCTCACAGCTGCTCCAATTCTTGCTTATCCAGGGATGAACACTGAGTTTTTCTTGGATACAGATGTGAGTGGGACAGGCTTTGGAGCTGTTTTAAGTCAAGTACAGGAGGGAGAAGAACGCGTGGTATCCTACTTTAGTTGAGGTCTAACAAAGGATGAGCGTTGCTATTGTGCAACTAGAAGAGAGATGTTGGCGTTGGTGTATGCAACTCGACACTTCTGGAGTTATTTATACGACAAAAAGTTTAAAGTACCCACAAATCACAACTCTCTTAGCTGGATGTAGCAGTTTAAAGAACCTGAAGGGCAGGTTGCCCGGTGGCTAGAGCAATTTGCCGAGTTTTAGTTCATGGTAGAGCATCGTACTGGAAAGAGTTACGGAACTGCTGATGGATTATCACGTTTGCCATGTAAACAATGTAGGCAGGAGGAGCTGCCGGTATCCACTTTATCTGGGATAACTCAATCTGGGCATTTCATTGGTCAGACACAGACAACATATTTCTACAAGAAGCTGATGAAGCCATCGGACACATTGCTAAACTAAAGCGGGAAGAAAAGGAGAGGCTAACCGCCTGTGAAGCATCCAGTAGAGGAGAGAACTACACGAGCTTGTGGGCACAGTGGAAACGACTAGAAGTACATCGGGGCCTTCTGTACCATCGCTGGCTGGAAGAAAATAAGCAGGATATACTTCAGCTTGTAGTACCACGCCACCTATCTACCAATACTTAAAGATTGTTGCATGATGCGTTTACTGGTGGCCACTTAGGTGCTACAAAGACGTTAAAGAAAAGCTGACATATGTTCTATTGGCCAGGGATGACCAATGATGTAGAGCTGTGGTATAGAGAAGGTCCTGAGTGCGCGAGAAGGAAATCACCGACCACCAATCTGAGAGCACCCCTTGGGACTTACCTCGCAGGATTTCCCCTCCAGCGTGTAGCTGTGGATATTTTGGGAACCTTGCCAAAGACAGCTCAAGGAAACAAATACATTCTTGTAGTGACTGACCACTTCACCAAATGGACGGAGACATATGCTAAGCCAGATATGGAAGCGTCAACAGTAGCTAAGCTTATTGTGGAAGAGTTCATATGCCAGTTTGGTGTGCCAGTGGAACATCATACAGATCAAAGACGCCAGTTTTAGTCTAAACTATTCCAAGAAATTTGTTAACTTCTTGGGATAGAAAAACTCACACAACTCCATACCACCCACAGTCAGATGCATGGTAGAAAGATTCAGTAGAACTCTATGTGCAATGCTTTCCCAGTACGTCAACAACTCTCAGGACAACTGGGACAAGGCCCTGCAACAAGTTATTCTAGCATACCAGTCCAGTCCACAAGATTCGACGAAGTTCACCCCTTAATATCTCATGTTCGGTCGGGGGTACGGTTACCAATTGACGTGATGTATGGAGAACCAGAGCCTTCCGACAGTGTCGTAGAGTATGCTCGACAGTTAAGAACAAATTTAGAAACTACACATCGTTTGACACGAGAACATCTCGGCAAAACATATCGGGTACAAAAAGATGTGTATGACCGGAAGTGCATGGGCAGTGCCTATAAGGTTGGTGATCGTGTGTGGCTGCACCAGCCAGCAGTCAGAAAAGGAACTTCACCTAAACTGCACAGGGCATGGGATGGCCCATATATTGTGAAGACCATAATATCAGATGTAGTCTGCTGCATTCAACATGAATCACCCAAGTGGAAACGGATGATTGCACATTTCAACTGGCTGAAGCCATGCAGTTCGGTCCTAAGTTAACAAACATCAACTACAGACAGGGAAGGGACAAATGTTTATGAAAACTTGTCACCTGAGAAAGACTTAGGGCCTAGTATTTTACCAAGAAGTTCTAGTTTAGATATTTATAATGAAGATGAAACCAAAACTAATAGTCCGGAATTATTTGTGCTACCCAGGATTATTCCAGAGAGACGCTACCCTTCAAGGCAGAGGAAGCCCACGGGATACTATCTGTATGTGTGATCCTAATGACTTTCCTGAATAGTAAGAAAAACCTCTTAGTGTTATGTATTATAGTGGCTCAGGAGAGCCTCTTAAAAAGGAGGGAATAGTGTAACGGATAGATGTAGTGACTATTTTGCGAGTGCAGTGAGCGTACCCACCTCTGTAACCTGAATTTGGAAAGAGGGGTGGGGGCTACAGGTGCAAATAGCCATGTAGCAGAGAAGTCTTCCTGTGAGTGCATTTGGGACAGGTCGTGTCATACTAGAGATGTGGACACGGTGACCAAGTATTGTACGTGTATATATTGATGTATAATAGTTGTACCGATGTTTGTACTCTTAAGTGTATATATATATATATATATAAATAATTTGTAAATAGTAAAACACGTTACAATATAATTTAATATTCATAAATATTCTCGGCCTACAGGGCTAAGGAGGCTCTGCAACCCCAAACCCGCTTTCTCTATCCAAATTGTATTCTTGCTATAGCCTTGATTGAATGCCTACCCAAAGTAAATAAAGTATGTAAAGTAAATATTATTATTATTATTAGCACCGCGTCTTACTACCCGTTCGGGTTATACGCACTTACGCTAATGTGTAATGGTAGGGTGATAGTGAGATGAAATGAAGGACCTACAGTTTAACGTGGAATCCGAACCACGGTGGAGGCCTGGCATTCCTCACATTCACAAGATGTCTTGTCAGAGGTGAAGGAAGGGTTTGGTAATCAGATAAATCTTTGCCGGGACAGAGGATCGAACCCCGGCCGTCAGCATAGAAGTCTGACACCTTACACCTAGACCACCAGGTCACCTAAAGTAAATAAAATGAAAAATATATTTTATTTCAGCTTTTCCTTCTAAATCATCTTGAAAGGGTGAAATCACACTCCTGACTTTTGGGATTCTTTGTTGTATGATTATATAAAATCACAATGATTCATAAGTCGTTAATGTAAAACAAAAACAACAATATTAAATCTCCACGATCCCTTAAACTAAAGAAAAACAAGAATTACCGTCAACTACGGTTAAGGCAGCTTCGTCACCCGCCCTACCCCTACCCTTCCCCCCTTGGCCACTCTGTCAGTGCTGAAATGCCTAAAATTGAAAAAGTGGTTAAATGTGTTTGCCAAATACCTGTGACTGGACTACCTAAACATAGCTCAATGTATTTAGTTAGTGTATAATTTATAGTGTAGTGTAATTAGTATATATTAATAGTGTATTATATATATTTCATGTAATTTTACTTAAACTATACTAAATTAGCTTAATAAATAAACATTGCGATCTTGATTATTTTTTCAATAGTTGGCACAACGCTTAGCCTGCTACACATGAATAGCAGGACCTGGGGTGTAAATTCCCAAACTCATTGGCCAATAACTTATGGGCGAGCGGAAAGGAATATGTTGCCAACCCCTAGACATTGGGCAAGGTCATTAAAGCCTCCCTAGCTTGCCTTGCGGTTTTCAAACAGTAAGCCCTGGGTTTCCTATTGTGCTAAGTATGACTTTTTGGAAGAAGAATTACTTAAAACATAGTATTCTTGGGATATGGACCAATATTAATTTTAAAATTAATAATTCATTACACGTATATTAACAATTCAAACATTAGTATTTACACAGTTCACACAGACAGCATTGAATTTAACAAAAATATAGTCTATATCATTATGGGTAAGCAGTGCAGGACTAGCATACCCAGATAATACGCCACTGCTGGGCAACTATATGTCGGTCATATCAATGGTTTTCAACAAAATACATCCTCCTCAGAAGAAGAACCAAACTACTCATCAAATATCTCTGAGACTCATGTCCGTTGATAGAATGGTTGTCATCAGTTATTGACATGCCTTGAACCAAGTTGGGTGCAACTGTGCTAAGTTTGGGACCTCATCGATGTTGCCGTTGATTGAAGCTATATATGGTAAACACCCATCTTCAGATATTGGAACAATTTTATCAACATACTTGTCATGGATGAATGAGATACGCTGAGAGAAACCACGGATGTCATAGAACTCAAGCAGCCCTCGGTGAAAACACATCATAAACCTAAATCTGATCAGTGCTACCTAATAAACACATCATGTTGTCGGTTAGGACTATTACATATTGGATGATGAACTAAAAACAGTTTTATTAGCACATAAGAGACAGTGTATAGAAAAATATGAACCAATGTATGTGTCATTCTTGTAAATATGGATAATATATATTATATAATCCATATTTAAAAGAATGACGCATATATATATATATATATATATATATATATATATATATATATATACATATATTAAAAAATGTTTTATTGTAGAAAAATCAACTCTATGTCCATCCAGAACTCATGGCCTATTCCTATATCAACTTGGCACCAGGTATGAGTCCCTATAAATACAGGTTCACGTCATCCCCCTTGTTCTATTCATCTCTCGACGTTTCGTGCCACCAATCTGGCACGAAGGATTAATCATGTTTCCCAAACTAGTTTCTTTAAATATAGGTTTTCCATAAAATATTTTAACGTCTGCCTACTCCTGTCTCGACGTGTAGTATAGCCAAACTGGTGCTGGCTCTGAGGCATATTTCCCAAAATAGATTATATTATACATAGTTATTTCCTAAAATATATTCTGACGTAATCATGGTTGCAACATCCCCCGTGGTCTATTCCTGTCTTGACATTTGCTGATACCCTATCACCGGGACTATGTCATATTTCTCAAAATAGATGATACAAATATAATCCCCCAGCCCTAAATCTCCCCAAAGGAAATAATAGACAGAGGGTAGCAAGAATAACGTTTATTAAATATAAAGAAAACAAAAGCATGAATAGAGTTGGAAGTAAGTTATAAGGACTGACCTAATGGCAAAATTAGAGTTGGGGTTAGTACTTTTTTTAGTTACAACACAAAGCATTAGTTAAGGTAATGCTACATACATGGTTTAAGCCAAAAGCCCGTCCCAGCGGAACAATAATAGTAAAACCACAATAAGCAAAGAGGTAACATTCTCGGAAGAAAATTATTACGTCATAATAACGTCATCTGGTGACGGATGAAACAACTCTTGAAAAACGCAGATTACATAATTATGCTTCAGGTAGCTGAAGTCAGTGATATTACAAGTATTGACTTAGATTAAATATGGCAAAATATAATCCCAGAGCATGATCTCGTGAACACAGAGATGGAACCAACGGATGATGAGCAGAAAGGTAGAGAGGGGAAAAGAGAGAAAAATAATGACGCAATGCGTGGTCTGACTGGATGATTCGACGCTGACCCAGAAACTTGTAGAACATACCAGGGCATGATATCACTGCAGCGGCACGGGATATCGTTGCCCTCGTCAGTCTGATACCGAGTTACAAGCGGACAACATGTAGGTGTGTTGGGAACGTATATGTCTCCTAAGGGGCGAAGGAGTGAGTGTTACATTTGAATGCTGCTTTGTAAACTTGTAACGTGTAACACACGTTTCACAAATAGATACATCCCAAAATAAATTCTGACTGTATCAACTACCTATTCTTGTCTCGACATGTCGTGCTACAAAACTAAGACAGGGGCTGAGTCATAGTTCCCTAAATAGATGTTGACGTCATCAGGGATGCCAATTCCTGTTTTGTCATGACATGCCATTAAACTGGCACCAAGGACGAATCCTATTTTCCAAAATGATTTATATAAATATAATACAAGGCACAGAAAGTAGGTCAAGGTAAAATCTTCCTGAGGGATGACGTTACAGGGGAGATCCCACCCAAAATAGAATGAAATTGAAAGTAGGTCAAGGGGTCGTAGGTCAATCTTTGCTAGGTGAGTTCTGCTCCCTGCTCATTTGAGTGAAACATTGTTACTAATTTTATTTGGTGAACAAAATATTCCAGCTCCCACTTTTTCCGAAACATACAGCCCTACTATTCGATTTTGCATTTTAAATATTGTGAAACTAACATTTAGAGGGTCACACTATTTGAAGCGTTACTAACAATTCACTCTTTACTGAATACAATAAAAGATAATTAAATTAGAATGCGTTCAAATTATGTTTATGTTGCCAATTATTTATATTTCACCTAAGAAATTAGAATAAATCAGATGAACCATCGCTACGGTATACAAACGGGACCATTTAAATTTTTTATCACCAAGTTTTTCTACCCATTCGGGCTTAATATTATTGTTGCCTCTTAACGTTTGAATATGAAACTACTAAGGAATGTTTACTTTTCACTGTTCATTAGAAAGTATGACAAAACATACGAATCAAAAATACACTACCAATGTTGCCAACACAGTGAACAATATTATGCCAGTTGCTATGCTAAATTTTGCTTGTTTCCCCATAATAATGTTAAATTTCCCACTTTATTTACTAGTTCTTTCAAGCAGATCCTGCTTTTTAATATACCAGATTCAAGTGTTAAAATACCACTTCATCCCTTCCCTCCCATCTCTATTGTTTAAATATTCCATGATACTAGCAGATTCTCAAATCTCAAACTTTACATTGGCAGCGTTGTCTTAGGCGTTACCTGCTAGTTTTCTTGGAAGAGGGACAAGAACTATTCACTATAGCAGGTCACTGCAGGCTTATCTCTCTCACCCGCTATCTATCTTTACATTTTTCTTACTCACCGACACCGTACAGAAAGCACTCCCTCTATCGCCCAATTGGGACCTCTTTCCGCTACGCCGCACATAAGTCAGAGACTTTTCGCAGCGCAACCACGGCTTCAAGGGGCAAGTGACGCTTCAACGAGCCGGGAAAACCCCTCGTATACGCATTCACCCGTATCCGAGAGTAGGAGGACCCCCTGCAGCTGGTGTTCGCCACGTGGGGGAGGTGGGATTCAGCCGTAGGGATCGACTCTAAGTCTTTACCCTACGTTGCCCAGCGGGGACCTCGTGGAGGTACCCACCCCGGCCCTTCTGAAGGACCGCCTCCTTACAATGAATTTAAAGCCAAAGAGTGTGCAAGCAATTCTAAAATTGCAATTTAAATTTTGAAAAAGAAGCCCTAACAGGAAATCCTCAAACAAGAGCAAGTCAAGCCCCAGGCCCTAACCCACTCTAAACCTAACCCCCAGTAAAAAGCCCCCTCCATCGCAAATTGCACTCAATCGCACTTAAGACTAACCTGTGGAGAAAAAAACATAATTAGTTACCTCTAAAGTAAGACATTATTACATAACTATGTTACCTCGACGTTCTTTCTTCTTTCCTACCGCTGTAGCAAACCTCAGGAAGCACGCATAGCTCCTGGGGTCTCCCACCATCTCCGTCCTCCTAAGCTGCTCCCCAACCTCCAACCTAAGTATTCTTCTCTCCCCTTCGAACCGCTCGCAGGACAGCAGCAACCGACACCGTACAGTCATATTTATGAAAATAAAGTTCAGGCCAAATTGAATGTTGGCTCTTTATAAGCTCCGTGGACTGCACAGAATCATAGATTGGGCCGCAAGTTTGACATGCTGAAATTAGATGCCTGTGAGGAAAAGTAACGAACGATATCAGCTAGAGGCATAATTCTGAATAAATTCCCTTCAAATAAGACACCTCACTCTTAGCTGAGCACATCTCTGTAAATTACGGGACCTAATCGAGGTTTCTTTAAATTGAAGGGAATTTTGGCTGCCACCCATTGGCAAATAAGGCAACTATTTAATCAACTAGCTCGCTATGCATGGGACACTTTAACATGTATGGAGGATTTCAGAAGCCCACTATGGAAATGTACACTTCGTTTGTACTTAAAGGTAGTAGCCTTGATCTTGTAAAGTTCGTGCCAGATAACAGAACTCGCTAATCTAACTCTAAACGGATATATTTTCTCATACAGCTTGAAAAATCGTTCATAAAGACATAAATTATAGTAACGTCAACATATTAGTACGAAGATCCACGTATTCAATTACATCACCGCTCTATTTATATGTCCACATAATTTTCCATCTGGGTTGCAAAAATATTCTAATTATGTTAAACCATCAATATTTAGTTCACAAGAGGAAGGAAACTCCCAGTCCTCCTTCAGAATCACCACACGGACAGCTCAGTCAAGCCGGAAAAATACCCAAACACGTTATAGGAGGTTTGAACCACATACGATAGGTTTTGAACGATCGAAACCAGATGTGAAGAAGGCATATTAAGGTGTGGTAAAATTAATTTTTGAAAAGTGTTAGTGGAGGTCGAAATGGAAAGAAAAGTTGTAATTATAGTGAAAACATGTAAGAGGATAAAAGGAGTTGTGTTAAGACTGGCAGTGGGAGGACGGAATAGATCCAAATTAAAAATGAAATGAAGCAGGAGAGTGCCCTCTCACCACTGCTATTTATAATGGTAATGGAAATGTTCAACCACAAAGTGTGAGGAAAACTTGGGGAGGAAAGAATGAAAGAAATGATGTTTGCTGATCGTATAGTGGGAGCAGGAATATGAAGTAAAATAACAGTTACAGGAATGGAATAAGGATGTGAAAGAGTATGAAATTAAAATTATCATGGCAAAGTGTAAGAAGTTGTAATTACTAGAAAGAAGATAAGGCCTAGTAAAGCTATAAAATTGGATTGAGTAAAGCTAAGAAAAGTACAGAACGTAAAATATCTCTGAAGCGTAATTGAGGCGAAAGGTGGAAGTAGAGAGGATCTAATGTGAAGAAGACAGCAGGGAGAATTGTTCTATAGCTGTGTAAGAGACATACTATTGTGAAGAGAAGTGCCCTTAAAGTAAAAGGAAGTGTTTAACAGGGCTTACATTGTAACTATTGTCACATATGCGGCAGAAACAATGACATTGAATGTAAGAGAGACTAGGAAAGTGGAGGACATGGAAATGAAGTTTGTGAGGACCATGTTAGCTTTCACGAGGAGAAAAGAATTTAGGAATGAAGTTATCTGGGATAAAGGGGAAGAGGGTATAGGAAGTACATGAGATAGTAGAAGAAGCAAAACTGAGATGTTATGGGCATGTAATGAGAATGTAAACACAGAGGATGCCACAAAAAATGATGGAAATGAAGAATGTTGGAAAAGTACAGCAGGGGAGGCGAAGAAATGTTGAGATAGGCAGCTAAAATAAATTGTGCTTGTAAAAAGAGAAGAATGGTCGCAATTAAAGAAGGAAGAATGGTGGAAGGATGGAGGAAGATGGAGGCTACTACTAAACTGACCCAGCCACCGGCTGTAAACAGTTGATATTTATGATGTTGGTTATGATGAGGACCTGAAGGACAAAACCTCTCTTCTCCCGCACACACACCCTACCCAGAAATGACGAGTAATAATAATTTCTATATGGATTTTGGCACCCTTGCCAAAGGGATGAATCTTCAACTCTACAAGTTCACAAGGCCAGGGACGTCGCTCTGTGGCGGTAGAGGGGGAAGGAATGGGGAAGGGAGGGAGAAGGGTGTGTAGGTCTTCAACCCCATAATAGTGAGGAAAAGCTTGAAAGTTTGGAATTTTGTGGGGAATCAGGATCTTGAGTTGTGAAATTCTACAACTACGCTGTACCTCAATACTTTCTATCATGAAAGCTCTTTACCACAAACTTGTACAGACAAATTTTAAATATCCCATCTATCGAGCCCTACTCTTCAAAAGTCCTCAGTTTCATAGAATATCAAGCATTGAAAGGAGATACCTTCTGTAGTTGGTTGTATAGAAAGCTTAGTTAATCAAGAAGCTAGTAACGCCGTTTTCACTGTCTACTAGTTTTAAATCTACTACTATTACTACTACTACTATACTAACTACTACTACTACTACTACTACTATTACTACTACTACTACTACTACTACTACTTCTACTACTACTACTACTACTAATACTACTACTTACTAATAATAATACTACAAATTTACTAATACTACTAATTACTACTACTACTACTACTACTACTACTACTATAATACTACTACTACTAATACTACTACTAATACTACTAGACACTAGTAGCCTTAAGAAGGTTGGGTAATTGTTTTAAGTTGATCGCTTGATAAAACTTAGAGTTTTTACCAGCCGAAACTTGTTAGTTTTCCTACATGCAATGATGGTGAATATAAAAACAAATAATGCTTATAAATTGAAAAGTCTCACAATAACAAATGACTCAAAAATTACATTAGCCTAAAACCTCAATTAAAGGCCTAATTATTGCCCCTAATTTTACCATTTTTCTGGGTAAAAACCCTTTGGCCCCTGTTAACTGGAGGGTAGGCCTATTCTATTTACCTGAATCCCCGATGTTCTCAACATTGCCCTTGTACTATCCCTGGTCAGCTGTGAATTTTTACAATTTCAGAACGCCTCAAGCTAGGAAATTCTCGGTCTCACCACTTCCCTCCAAATATATTTCGTGCGACTCCCCTTCACAAGAATAGAAATCAGCTATATGACTAACCCCCTACATGATAGGGCTATTTCCCATCCTCGGACTAGATCATTAACCAATTACACACTAGAAATACCCATCAAATCCAGGAAATAATTATTATGGTAAAAAAGCGAATTTATTTCTATTAATTAATTAAATTGATACCCGCTTCAGTGGCCGAATGGTCAAACAAGCCGTCACTCTCGTGTTAGACTGTGCTGTTGATGGGGAAATCTGGGCTCTAAGCCCGGTCGGTTATACTGAGGGTTCTGTTTGCTAAATTGTTTCCCACCCTCCATCCACGCAAATACGGGTAAAGTTACTCTAAAATGCTTCCTTCCTCATCTCTACGCCATTAGATTAATTATAATTTATGTATATAACATGAACAGGTAGTAAGATGCAGTGATAGAAAATAAACACAATTAAAACAGATGTAATTTGATAAACATGTTTTACATAAGAGTAGATAAAGTCATTTTTGACCATAAAAAGCCTAAGAGGGATTGTAACAAAAAGCCATATATCTACAAACCATCCGTTTTAAGTTGATTTTTAAGTTTCTCCTAGTTTCAATCACAAACTATTCATGGTCATTATCTTGTACCGTTCGTTAACCTTCGGTTTCTTAGGTTGTTTTCTTTTAGAATTATACCTCGTTAACGAGTTTTTTTAAGGTCTAGGAGCGCTTGCTCATATATTTTTTCTGGCTCAACGTTTAAGCTGTGTTGCTTATAATGCACAGCCTAGAATCTCAAACATGTAATCTCATCACACATCTAGAATTCCCCCGGGCTTGTGGAAAGTGTGAGAGACAAACAAATACCTAGTAATCCATTTTAAAAAGTATTTCAAAGAGTAACAATATTTTTGACCA
>JBCFYV010003711.1:0-26120 GCA_039000515.1 Timema cristinae
TTCTTGCCAGGAAACATTTTTTCTTGTTTCATGGAAAACAGCCAAATTGGCAAAACTTCTGTATTCACTAAAAATAAAATACGCGTGCAATGTCCAATAAATTGCAATGATAGAGTAACTTTGGTTTAATCTCAATAAAATATTCGTTTTAATAATATAGTTACACTGTTGCCGAATGACGTACAAGTGGTCAGAGAAAACACGTGAAATAACGAAATTCTTCAGCAGTGTTGCCAATTAACTTTTCCCACATTATTATATAATATTATTATTAGTAATATAATATATATATATATATATATAATTAATTTAGTATATTTATATATTTATATATATAAATAATATATAATATATATATGATATGTTATAATGGTCTCACTGCTAAAATAATCAAATAACTGCTAGCAAAATGTATGTTTTGAATAACACCTAAAATTTAATTAGTATTTTCCTAGCATAAAACGGTGACTTTATTTGGATGTTAGTTTGTAGTTTATTTTAACGGAAACACTTTATTTTGATTCCAGTTTACACAAACGTAAGAGTCGTTTTCGCTTAAAATAATTCTCGTTAATTTTATGAACATGATTCGTTTATCACACTTTTCACTCTATTGATTAACACACTCATGTTTGAAGTCTAAAATAAATATTGTTGGCGACTTTTTTTAATATCCTCGTTGCATGAAATATAACACACAGCAAGTAGTAAAAAAAAAATGCACCCGATAGGTCTGTCATTCAAACGAAAATGCAGGAATCTAATTTTTCGTAATTCCCCGCAGCAAATTATAATATTTTTTTAAAGAAACACATTTTAACTGCATTAAAAATCAAATTGTAATTCAAAGCTACTACGTATATTAACATGTAAATCCTTAAAGGCAGTTTAATAGCCATAGAAAGACAAAAAAGTTACTTGATCTACTTAAACGTATTCATCCAAAATAAGTTTTTGTGGTGAAATGTAGTATATAATACGAATCTAAGTTTTTAATTGAATGTAACTTATTTGTATTTTTGTCTCCAATTTTTTCACTCGGTATATCTGCACACTGTATCAGTATACAGGAAAATATTTTGGAAAATTTCTATCAGTTTAAAAATATTAAAACTTTATATAAATACAACTTAATAAATTAAATTAAATCTTAATCATTTATAGTTTTTAATATCGTTAATTTTCATCTGTTTCCGTGTGTAGATGGTAATCACATCCGCCTAACACGCGGAAGGTCCCCGGTTCGATCCCGGGCGGAAACACTTTTTTTAAGTTTTGAAATTAAGCCAATAATTAAGTTTATTATTTAAAGATTTTTTGTTGGATTTTAAATCTTGCGCAAATAATCGATATAAAAAGTTTTATTAAGCGACATGTAATTTTCATCTGAACATGGAAGTTTCTCAAAATATACCACCAACTTTGAAATAAACTAATGTATTTTTTTCAAGATTCTCCAATTAATCTTATTAGAACTAACGTTAAAAATAATGTATTCCATGTTTGATGAAAATTTTTCATTTTTAAATTTAAATAAACATCGTATCATAGTGAAAGAAAACTTGAAATTTTTCGGAAGGTCGCGAGCTAAATTAAAGTGCAAAGTTCAAGAATAAAAAATAAATTTGTGGTTTATTTGACAAATGAAATTATCTTCAACTTGATATTTAGGGGCGCTTCTCTTAAACAAAATGGTCAGTGATGGCTATAAAAAGAGGCCTGTAGTAGTAATTACCAAATGGTTCACTTAAAATGTGTTTTGGGGGCAGTCCCATTGTACCAGAGCTATTTTTGGTATCCACATTAATCCCACGGCTATTGTTGTGGGATACACCTTAATGCCACAGTCTTTGTTGTGGGGTTCGTGTAATACCACTGGATACCTTCACAGTCAGCGAAACTTAAAATTATCCTTGGAGATGAATTAAAAAGAAAAAACTGTGACTCTAAAAGTTTTAAGTATTTTTATCAGAGAGTCGAACCGAAATACTTATCATTCTGGTTTTCTGTCTGGTTCTCAGAATAAAATTTTAAAGTCCGTTTCTGGTTTTAGAAAAAAATAAAAGTTCCTGGTTTTTTTTCGGTTCTTAGTTAAGTTCTGGTTCCGGTTCTTAAACATTTATATTTACTGTATTAGTCGCATTAAAATATTTGTAAATAATAATATAATATTAAAATATAATTTTCTACAAAATACGAGATAATTAGAAAAAAAAATACAAATAATTCGGCAGTTTGATAATCACACAATTTATTTATAATTCAGTGTTCCATTTGAACATTAATTTATTTTATTTTTGTTTGCCAAAATTTTTTAAAAATAATTAAAATACCGCTCCTGTGGTACAGTGTTCAGAGCTCTGGCTACAGATCCAGAGGTCCCGGTTCGTCCCAAGTATTACGTGAAGCAGTGGTCTACAATGGAGTCAAACTGGGCCCTCGGAGGAAACAAATGTGGGGTCACGTGATTGAAAATAAGAAATGGCTCCGGTCTAAAAAACTGAGATTAACGGCTGGAAGTCCCCATTGTGCTGACCAATGACACCTTCTATTCGCAGATGTTGGCACCATCTTCGCTAACAGACGCGGCCCCTTGAATGGGGGCTGACACCTTTGAGGTTTTTTTTAGTTTTTTGGAAATAAAAATTTAAATTTTTAAATTTTTTTAAATTCATGTATGATTTTTTTTTTATTTTGTGCTTTTTTAAAATTTAAAAAAAAGTTATTAAATTAAATATCTAATGGTTTTATGCAGCGATACCACTACTTAACATGTCGGGAAAAAAAGTAAATAGTGTAGACCCTAATTATTATAGTTTTTTGTCTAAACATTTAATCAGTTATATAATATAATATAATTATCTGTCACTTATGTTTATGTATAAAAACATTATTAGGATTCATTAAAAAGAATTAAATTAATTTTACAGTAATATTCTCGAGATCAATTAGAACAAATTTTTAATTTAAAATTTAGTACTTTCTTGAAGTCTTTAATTTGTAGACACTACCAAAATATGAAATGAGCTTTCAGGCCTCCCAAAATATATATAAACTTTATAATTTAAATTAACACCCGTCCTAATAATATCCTTGATAACACTGTAGTGTCAGTTAAAAAGTTACGCACTGGGGGATATGTGTTACCTCAATCTATCGACTAGTTCAAATACTCATTATTAATAAAAATCTAAAAACACCTCTGAACATTTCATAGTGGACACAAACTACTACTAATTATTTTTTTGATATTTGAAAGATGCCGTCCAACAACAACTTTATTAATATCGGTTTGCCGCCACCCAAAGTTAAACACATCTTCCTAAGCTCTTAGCCTAAAAAAGTTAAATGAGGAATTTAACACAATGTTTACAAAAATCATTTCTCAAAAATCTTAACTCATTAGTAGTGCTTACAGCTAAAACTTACTTCTACAGTAGCCCCATGGCTTCTTTGGTTTCTGAGTGACAGCTGACAGCTTTGAAAAGTTACCAGACCAAATTTTGTTTTCCCTACGCCGAACCAGATGAATCTTCAAAAACATGTGTTTAGCAGCTGTCACTTCTGACGGGAAAAATGTAGGGTTTTATACCTAAATGTGACTGTGAGAAGTCAGCTGTGAGCTGTCAGTCAGCACCAAAGAAGCCACGGGACTACTGTATATCTATAAGCCTCTTGGAAAATAAAGATATTCCAGTCTCACAAAAAATCCTGAGAAAAGGGAGGATTTATTTTCAAAATAAAATTTATGTTTCAGAAAGAAGGCACACAATGCAATTCTAATTGTTTTATTATCAAATGTTAGAACCTTTAACGACGTTGCCTACTGGGAATTTCGAAGCTATTTTGCGAAGCGGGTCGCATCTTAGCTTGCCTCACCTAAGCAGTCGAAGCAAATCCCACTTAGACCCAAGGTACAAAATAGAAAGAAAAAGGGAAGAAAATGAAAGTTAACCCTGAGAGGGCTCTTGTCTATGTGCTGATTAACCTTTCCCTCTTCATCTGACGAGTTTACACAATCACTTTAATATTGGCGCCTTGAAAACATTTTCTTGCTTTAAAAATTACCTTTTCCTTGTTTTCTATTCTAGATAGATATATGCTACCACGGACTGTTTTAATCCACATCCTAACAGGAAGATTTCCCAAAATATATTTTGGGGACCAAGTCAAATAGCCTGAGTGTTAGAAGATTTAGAAAGAAAATACTTTAGAAAAAAACTATTTAAAGATAAAAATAATAATTGTGTGACACTAGTACCATCTTTAGCATTATTTATGAATTTATGGTTTTTTTCAACGTTATTTCATTAAATCTCGTTGAGTAAAATCTTAAATTCACATATGACGGGAAATTATATCTTGGGCAATCCGTGACGTCACAGGTAGGTGACGTCAAAGACCTTTATAACCTAAAACATATTCATTCTTAGGGATTTAATTTTCTTTCCCATTTTTTTAAATAAGCTGTTATTTTATGGGTTTTCTTTAATTCGGGTTCACTCCCGATTTTTATACTCTACAATTACTAAAATCCACAATTAATAAAAGGGCCGTTTAACAGATAAAAAGTTATCGGGGGGTCTATTTCATGCATTCATACAAGTCAGTGGGGCAGATTCGTTTTTGACTCTTAAATAACATCTATTAACAAAAACAACAAATAATAAAAAAATGAACAATGTTGACGCAAAAAAAAGAGTTTTTCCCAACTGTTTTTTTTTAGATAAAAAGACACGTTACAATTTTAAAAGGGTTCGGTAAAAAAAACCCACTGTCCCCCCAACAACTAAAAAAGAAAATCAAAAAAGCTATCCCTGCTTGGGGACGTCACAAACCTTTGCTACTCACATGACAACGTTTTCTGACCTCATCGTCCCCCTAACGAAATGGTAATTAAACGTTTGTAGGAAAAAAAAAATTTAATCCAAAGAACAAAAACAAATAAAAGGTTTTAAAACGTCTTTAAAAAATACCCACTTAAAGATTTTAAGAGGCATCCTCCAATTTTTTGATAAAAAATCAAGGGATAGAAAATAACCGAAATAAAAACAAAGGGTTTTACGTACCCTTTTTGGAGCGCGCAATTATGATTCAAACTCTTACGCTAAGGCCCCAATTTTCCCCTTTTCCCCCTTTACAACACACACTGATACAAAGGAGAGGGAAATTTTGTCAAAGGGAGGGTCAAAACGGAGGGAAAATGCCGGGCCATCGCCAACGGGGTTTTGTTTTGGGGTTTTTTCGGGAAACCCTTCCCCCGAATTTTTTCTTCTGAAACAAAACAACGAACAGACTTCCATTTCCCTCCATTCCTCCACAAATATTTATATAAAATAAAAAATATAATATTAAAAAAAAAAGGAGTCGTCCCCTCAGGGTTTTTAAAATACACTCAGGGGAAAAGGGAAAGCGGTCATATTAAAGCTAACAGCGCCCCGGGGTTGTCGTTGTTGGGAAAGGGCGTTACTCACGTCTTTTTTAATATTTTCATAACTAAACTTTTCTTTTTTTTTTGTTTACTGTCATACGTTTTAAATTTAAAAACTTTTTGGCGTAAAAAAAAAAGAAAAAAATACACTTTTTTTTTTTTTAAATTTATTTTTTAACACCGCTAATTTCCGGTAAAACCTTCCCACCCCACTTTTTTCCCCCGGAAGGTATATATAATATTTAAAAAAAAATTAAAGGGCTGAGAGTGGTACAAAGGAACACCCAATCCCCTTTGGGGGAAATTTTCACCCATCGACACGGAGTCAGCAACATCCGAGAGAGATTCGACGCCGAGATGGGGAAGAGGGAAAGACGAGATACGCGCTTCCGGCCCGAACTCATAAAACGCGAGTCAACTTTTTTCCCAAAGACAACCAGTAAGGCGAATTACTGATTTTTTTTTTTTTTTTCTTTAAGGGCATCTATCAGCAAAAATTTTTCAATTATTGATCCCCCTCAAAACAAAATCTTTTCCCTAATTCTTGACTTTTTTGCTTTCCCAATTATATGATAATAAGACTAATAAAAACAACCTGTATCGATGTCGGTGGGGGAACACTCCTCTCGCATAAACGGGGGCCCGGGACGACAGATCGGTTTTTGAGTCCCGTAGATTATACTGCGAGAGATTTTCTTTCAAAAGGCTTTCCCTCTTTCCCTCCACTCAGATCGGGTTCATTTCTTCTTTTACCTTCTGGGAAAGGGGGGGGGGGGAAAAAAGGTACACAAAAATAAAATTAAATTTGATGAATTCCCACCCCCCCCACTGCTCATAGTACCCTTTTTGAGTTAACGCATACATTTAAAAGCTCTAATTGGGTAATATTAAAAAAAAAAAATTTTTTGAGGAAATGCACCCGATCTACTTTGATTTGTGAAAAACATTTTGGAAAAAAAAAAACCTTCATACTTTATTCCAGGTTCGAACCCCTACTCCCTTTTTAACCGACAAATCAAAAAAAAAACCTTTGTATTTTAACGGCGGGGCCCCCGGTGCAGTTTAAATTTAAAAATAAAACCATTTTTTAAAAACATGTGCTGTTGGCTACCTCTAAATTTTTTGAAATATATTTTAAGCGTTTTTTTAATTAACAGTAGCAAAAATGTATATTCGAAAATATTACAATCCAACCATTTTGTGAATGTGGGGAATGCCAGGCCTCCACCGGGGTTCGGATTCCACGTAAACGTAGGGCCTTCTTTCATTCACAATCACCCTACCATTACACTTTAGCGAAGTGCTATAACCCAACGGTATAAGACGCTCAATAATAAAAAAAAAAATGATTAAAAATCATTAACTAAACCCTGTTTTTTTATAGGATACCCCTTATTACCAAACCAGTTTTAAAGTTCAGATTTGTGTATGGGGTAAAAGGTTTTAAATTTTTTTTGAATAAATAGGAAATTACCCTCCCTCCGTTTTTGTATTGCACTGAAATTGTCTTTCGTTTGTATTACAATAACCCCTTTTTAATTATATTCAAACCCTTGTTGTACTATATTTAAAATATTTTATTCACAAAAAGTCCAGCTACTTTATTTTTGGGGATAAAAAAAAAACGTTGAATAAATATTTTGTAGCTGAATATAATAGAGTTTTTGTGGGGGTTTTTTTCACAAAAATTTTGGTAACAATTTAGGGCACCCCTTCAAATTTATCCGGGTTACTTTTTAAAAAAATAAAATAAAAAACACATTCGATTTTCTAAAAATAGTGTTTCTATAACGGAAAATGCTAAAGGCCTTTTTTACACTTTTACAGATTTACAATTTTTTTAGTCGTAAAAAAAATTTAAAAAAATTAAATTTACCGGAACAAAATAATTGAGGGCATTGAAAAAATGGGGTTTTTTTTTTTACCTTTTAATAAAATAAAATGTTTTATATATTATTTATTATTATTATTAAAATTATTACTATTATTTTTGGGTTTCCTTGCTATCCTTATGGAAGTGTCAAAAATAAATTCTACTAATTAATTGTACACCAAATGACCCCTTACTGCATCGAAGATTTGAGTCCTTTAATTTAAAAGGGGATCAAAAAATAAGGACAGCCCTAAAATAATACTTTATGCCCCCGACCGTTTTAGCTCTGATTTTTTTAAAAATAAATTTGAAAATTTTTTAAATGGTTTAAATAAAATTTTTTTTACAAGTAAATTTTTTAAAAAATGAAACTGGCAATACGCACACTTTGTTTATAGTTGTGCTGTAACAATAACTTCATGTACCTTAGCCTCCCATCACTAATATTTATTATTCACTACATTTTCAAGACATAATTTTTTACCGCACCCGTGATTATAATGACAAAGAAAAAACAGGGGTCTTTTTACACAAAACCATTTACCCGCATCCCTGCTAAACTGTTCACACATATCTTAATGGACTGTATTTCGGTGACGGGGGTCTGAGTTTGAATCCCGGAAAAGGGGCCGAGGGGGGTTTTTTATAGATGGTTTCTGTTCTCTCACACCAAAACAGGCACATTTACTCAAAAAATTTTCTTTAAAATTTCCGATCCCCGAATTTTAAAAGAAACTGGGTTCGTTTTTACCTTTCCCCTCCCCCCGACGCCCCTTGGGTAAAACGAAGGTTATAGAGGCCCCTATATGACATTTCATAGTCATTAAAAAAACTGATGCAGCAGGCGGGGTTCGAACTAAAGAATTCATCTTCAGTCCTTGAGAATAGGTGGGTGGGGGTTAAAGGGGTATGAACCCACATTGGTCAGAAGGGAACCCCTCTCCCCCCTCCAACACACCCAAGTGGCAACACTGCCCCCTCCCTGCCTCACTGCAAGTACATCCACAGAGGGCTCGTAGTCGCTCAAAGGTACACTCCCTTCCCAACACACCTCTCGTACCGTCCAGTTGAATGTTCTCGGGAGTTTTTCCCTAAATGGTTTTCCAGCTCCCCTCGTATTTGAAAGCAGGTACATTTTTTGTTGAATGCATCCTCCTTCCAATCACAAACACATTTGTTTAATTAGTACCTATGCTTATAGACAGACAAACGGTAACTGAAACGAATTGAAGACTTTTTCTTTTCTTAACGTAAAAAATCCACCCTCATACATCCTGCGGATGTCGAACCCCATCACTGATGAAACGAGACGAGATTGAAGCCACTTGCCGACAGGGTTTATTTTGTCATTCGCGTCATTTCTAAAATTAGAATTCTTTGTCGTCAGAAAATCGTGTTCCATGATGCAATAATACTTATAAAAAAACTGGCTTGGAGAGTATTCACGTCGTTCGCAGCTGAGCCAAAAGCATCTGATGAAATACATAGTTATTATTATTATTATTATATAATTATTATTATTATAATTATTATTAGCACCGCGTCTTACTACCCGTTCGAAACCAGAGTTGATTTAAGGTGGGATGTTTAGGATTGTAAGTTAGGTAGTATTTTTTGCAGTTTTTTTTATACTAAAGAAAAAAAATCCGTAAAATTAAAAAAATATATTTTTCCGGTAGAAACAGAGTTTAATTTTCTTCACACGGTGATATCAACAGTTTTGTAAAATTATCCACAAGGGTGTCCTGGAATTTAATGACAAACTTTTTCTCCTCTTCATTTAAAAAGTTCTTATAAAATGCTAATGTTTATGAAAAATATTCAAGAAGTGTTGTGTAGAAAAATTAAACACTTTTAGAGTCTACGTAGCAATATTAGACTTATTTTGGCGATAAATAGATTGAATAGTTTGCGATGAAAAGTGAAAAAAATAACCCACATAACTTTTCTCGTGTTCTACCTATGACGTCACGGTGAGTCAACTGCCGATGACTTGATACTGAGAGTTCAAACCCCGGTCGGTGTATTGAGGTTTTTTTTCTTCTCAAAATATTTTACATTCTACATCCACGCAATTGAAGGTAACTTCCTTAAAAAAATACATACATTGTTAGATAATCCTAAAAATAGTCTTAGATTTGTCCCCTAAAATAATAGATTATTATGTATTATCACGAAGAGTTTTATTGTAAATAATGTTTTAAAATTTTCAACTCATTATCAGTATCACTAAATTAAATACAGGAGGACCTCCACAGTGTGAGCCGTTAATTTTCTGAACCATTCACTCAAACTGACCTTTCCTCATCCCCATCCTATTAGCGGGATTATTTTTCTGCAGCACATCTTTACTACCCTCTCGGGATATCCAAATATGCACTGATGGGGTATTATTAGGTATGGTATAATTGAAAGAAATACTCCACATTTGCGTGAAGGAAGAGTGTGAAACCATTTAGTAAAAAAAACACCACTCAGTATATTTATTTTTTTATCCCCGACCGGATTTGAACTTCGACCTCTCGTCATCAGCAGCCAGTCAACATGAGAGTGACACTTAGACCGTTCGGCCACTAAGCAGGACAAAAAAAATTGCTCTGTAATTTACAAATTGAGAGTAGAACGTCGTTTCCAATATAACAGGTGTATTGAATAGGTTTCCCCTCCTCCATATCACCCTTCTCGGACCTGTACAACGTGACTCAGTCATCAGTGACCCGGGTTCATTCCCCTCTGAAGAACCAGATAGCACCACTGTTGATCCTGCACAACGTAACTCCAACAATGCAGCGGTGGAAGCGAAGTCATGAATAAAAGTGACCAGTTTGACTATCAATGAGAAGATCCTCGAGTTAGCAGAGGTCGGTTGCCCCTTATTGAAAAGCTGTATCAGAGAGGGACACTGTCCAATTCTTAGGAAGGTCAAATCTGACAGACAGTTAGTATTGCAAGTTGTATCACAGGGGACACTTCCAATCTTCTTAGGAAGGGTCCCTAATCTGACATACATTCCTAGCATGGTAATCGCAGGCCATGGGAAGAAAGGGAAAACATGAAAAAGACACGTAAAACCTGTTAATGCAGGGAATTTGATAAAAAATGTACGAAATTTTTAATATTTTGGCTAGAAAAAAGCCCATCGATTTCGCACCTTGAACCCCAAATAAAAATATATTTTTTTTATATATATCTTTGCCTATAAATACACCTTTTTTGTTGTTGGTAGAACTGCTTATCTGAAAGGCCAAAATCGGCATTCTGTACATTGAACCGGGTCCTATTTTATTTAAAAAAATTCTTAGAAAATCTATTAGGCGAAACTATTGATTGTTATAAAACAAATTGTCCACTCGCAGAATCATTTGAAGTAATGATGATTACTAACACCTTCATAAAAAATATATAACATAGTCGGTCGGATTAGGGAAAATAAAATGTAAAGCATGAATGCCGTGAATCAAGGTTCACCAGCCCTGATCTAGATTGTATCTGAACTCGCACTTGAACGCTGTGAATATAATAGTTTTTGGTCCTGACCCGCCCATGTCATTCACGTTCAGCACAAAGTTGTCCTGTCCTCTCATAGGGACCTCGCCCACATCCTTATACATGGAACCGCTCGACGTTGCAGGATGACTGATTCAATTCACATTCATCCTTGCTGGTCCATACTCTCCTGATACTCTGCTCAATTCCATGGTCCAAGTTACATTCACACGGCTGACACATGACGCAGTACCTACACCTGTTTTTTTAATACTCTCCCGATACTCTGCGTCAATTCATGGTCAAGTACATTCACACGGCTGACACATGACGGCAGTACCTACACCTGTTTTTATACTCCTCCATATACTCAGCTCAATTCATGGTCAAGTTATATTCACACGCTGACACCATGACAGTATACCTACACCTGTTTTATATTCTCCTGATACTTTGCTTAAAAAATTCAGGGTCAAGTGCATCACACGGCTGAACACCATGACAGTAGTACCTACACCTTTTTATTATATTCTCCTGATACTCTGCTCAATTTCTGGGTTTTAAGTTACTTCACACGGCTGACACCATGACGGTAGTACCTACACTGTTTTTAATATTCTCCTGATACTTTGCTCAATTCAGGGTCAAGTTGCTTCACACGGCTGACACATGACGGTAGTACATACACTGTTTTTATATTACTCCTGAAACTCTGCTCAATCCAGGTCAAGTTGACATCACACGCTGACACCACGACGGTAGACCTACACCTGTTTTTATATTCTCCTATACTCTGCTCAAATCTGGGTTAAGTTACATTTCAACACGGCTGACACCATGACAGTAGTACCTACACCTTTTTAATATTCCCTGAAACTCTGCTCAATCCAGGGTCAGTTACATTCACACGGCTGCCACCAGACAGTAGTACCTACACCTGTTTTTAATCTCCTATACTCTGCTCAATTCATGTCAAGTTACATTCACACGGCTGACCCATGACAGTAGTACCTACACCTGTTTTTATATTCCCTGAATACTCTGCCAATTCAGGTCAAGTTGCCATTCACACGGCGACACCATGACGGCAGTACCTACACCTGTTATATTCTCCTATACTTTGCTCAATTCAGGTCAAATAATCTAATTTATCAAATCGTAAAATAATTACGAAAGATAGAAGTAGGGGTGGCTGACGGAATCTACGATCCTTAGGTGGTGAGGGGGTAGAAAAAGAAGGCTTACTATTTAAGGACGGACGAGATGTGTCTCGTTTCACAAGGTCAAACTAGACTTGGCAAATAACTCAGAGCTTTATCTCCGGAAGGGACATACACATAAGCTCGAGATCCCTTCTTGCTGAAATGACGTCACTTCCACCTCTGTCCCCTTGCTTAAGTATGATCACGTTTTGTGGTGCTTGTACATTGATGAGTTTTGTTTTTATGAGAATATTATCACAAAAGCGAGACAGAGATGCTCGGCAATGTTATCAATCAGTGGCGAAATAGAATAATGTTCATCATGAGAGTTTTTTACCGCGTGCTTGCTACCATTCGGTTTTACGGTTTAACTAGCCCCATTCGTTTTACGGTTTACCTACCCATTCGGGTTTTACGGTTATATCTAATTAATGGTTTAGGGAAGAGAAGGTTAAATTATGAGATTACCTCATTTACGTGTAGAGAAAGTGGGAAACTATTAGGAAAAATCACTCCCTGAACACTTGTAAGGTGGATTAAAACCTCGATGTCTTCCTAATAGGAATCTGGTTATTGTAATAGTAGCGCCTAGACCCATGTGACCATTGAAGTTGGGTATCAGAGAATTAGCAATAAATATTCTAGAATATTTTTTATTTTTATTACAAGCTTCAGCGTTTTCAGCCTTGAACTTTATGTTTACCAAGTTAATATACTTTTCCGACAGAAATTCTAAATAACGGTAGTAGCCGAAGAAGATGGCTGCCATTTAAAATAATATATAATATTTAGGCACCACATTCTTACTACCCTTCGGTATACGCTTTAAGTACTAATTACACTAATGTATATAGGAATTGGGAAGTGAAAAAGAGAATTGAACCCGCATTTTGCGTGGAGGGAGAGTGGAAAACATTTAGGAAAACCACACCCAGTTTCACCCCACCGAGATCGAACCTCGACTCCCCGTCCTCAGCATCGAGCTCACACGACTAGCGCGTAGCCAACTACGCCACCGAGGCGGTGTTATAACAATTAAGAAACATCGTTAAAATAATTTTCATAGTAACGGTTTTAACTCAAGAATTTTCTCTTCTCTGTAATGTTTATTTTGCAATAAAAATTTAGATATAAACCCTATCAATTATGAAATGCAATAATAATTAATATTGATAACTACAGTCAATAGTCTATTTGCATTCAAAATTCCTTGTGGGTACGAGAAATAATATCTCCAAAAATGCCAACATTTTGGACATGTGCTCCTCCAAATTTTTTATTTTCCGGTCTCCTGGTCGGCCTTTCTTTCGACGCACTGGCTGATGGTACCCTAACCAGTGTTTCGCGACTTTGTGCACCTGTCACCAGTTCGCCTGTGACGTCACTCCGAGCGTTGTTAGACAATTGTTCGCCAGCTGTTATGAAACGCTTGTGTTACCCTCCCATCCCCCCCCCCCCACTCTCTGTTGATTGTTATTCACGCCTCTAGATTTCCGGAATAGCAACTATTTGAAACAACCGCTCACATCTATTCACGTTCTCGAAGAAACATAAAACAGAATGATTTGTGCTCATTTTGTTTTAATTACAATGTGCGGGTACATATTCCATTGATAAACCTTCACCCCTCTACTCATTAGTGTGAATATTTGGAAAAATCTAATTGTAAAATAAGACGGGACGCTGAAAAAAACACATGCTTTATTTCCAATATCTCAGAAAATATTTGTTTCAAAAAAATTAAGTTCAAATAAAAGTTTCTTAATTTTAATAATATTACAACTTTTAGTGAAAAGTTGTTCGATCTCAAATAGAAGAAATGAATCAAAATTGAAAATTTCCACGTTTTGTAAAGACCCACAACACGTAATTTCATGGTAAAATAAGAAAGTCTGGATACTAATGTTAATCAAAATCGTTTTTAAGCGGATTTGATAAAATCTCTTTTGTTTTTCATTCACCCTAAAGGCCTAGGCCTGTCCGAGTGCAAGATAAAACCTATTTTGTGGGATGGTGGGCGGGAGGGTGAAAGGCGTGCGTGACTTCACAACCTACCAAAGTATCCATCCGCCCTACAAAACTAGATGGTTCACGGTAACCGTAGACGGTGCTAGCTAACCGGACAGGTCCTTGCGGAAAATCATGTGTTTGGAAATATCAGTTTACTCGAGAACGAGTTAAAATTATATAATATTTTTAACACCTCCTTCTCAGATAATGTATCGCGTCTATTAATTGTTATACTTCTTATTTGTTGTGAAGCCGCAGTTTTCTATTGAAAAAAATGTCAATTTTATCGATATTTGATTCACTTTAAATTATAAGAGGTGTTTTATATAAAAAGTAAAACTTAATCAACATGCTTCCTCTCTCTCTCTCTCCTCTCTCCTCTCTCTCCTCCCTCCCTCCTCTCTCCTCTCTCTCTTGAAACAAATCGTTTTTCCGAAAGAAAATTGCAAAACAATAAAACAATTCTTGAAGATAAACTGTTTGTTCAATTGGCTCCTGCATTTCCACGCCAAATGAAAAGGTCCAAACGCCTAAGTAACTTGCCTTAATTTTAAGATGAAATAAATATTTAAAAACAATAACCCGAGGAACCTTACTTAAAATAAGTTTAGCCCATTCGTAGAACGAGTTTTCGGCTCTCAATCCAAGTAACAGACAGACGGACTGTAAAAAATATGTTCTTATTCAGAGTCGTAACCACGTCGACATATTATTAAAATATGTACAGAAGAACTATTTTCAATATCGAAGTCCAAGGGATTATAAAAAAAATAACTCGAACTAACTCCTTTTTCAGACTATCCAATTTTTCGTACTAATGTCGAATTCGCCAAACCTACTGTAGTTAGGATTATTTTTGACGATCACAATTATTTTTTTCTGCCCGAGGCGCGAGAAAGGAGAATTTGGGGGGGGGGGGCCTTCTAACGTTGCACTAGTAGGGTTGGTTGTATGTTTTGTCGCTGCGCCACTCCTAACATCCGCGCATGGCGCAATGGAGACGGGACCGGCACGTGTGATTGATGCCGATCTACCGGCGCCGCTGCTGAACTCATCCTGTCATGTAGAACACCAAGGACATTCATTCCATGGACAGGAATATCTATCGCCGCCGACATGACGATTATATCAAAGTCGTTAGATTGCCCCACCCCCACGCCCGACAACTAGTTACTTACAACATTGTTGCCAAGTTACGGTTTTCCTATCGATTTTTTCAGAGTCTGTGTCAAATGATCAACAACGCTTGATGAGATTTATAGCTTTTTTAAAGAATACTAAAGCTTTTATCTAGCGAAAACTTAACTAATTTATTTTTCAATTATTTTTTATCTTCTGTTTGTTATTAATGCTATTAAGCTTTGTAGTAGTGGCCTTAATGTTTTAGCAGTTGATTCCCCGCCTCAGAAGATGGGGATCTCCGGTTTATTTATCCCCCTGACGTCTATCTGGGGAGACTGACAGGGAGGGCAGCTACCGCAATTAGAAGAACCCTGATTCGATTCAAAATAGGAAGAAAAAGTAGAACTTGCTGGAGCGCACACAGAAGGGGGGGGGGTCCACGGTCAGGACCGCCCCCCCCCCTTCCGCGAACATGAAAGATAAAAGAAAATTAAAATACAAAGTAATGATTTATCAAATATTAAATACCCTTCATTTATGAATATGTAAATAATCTATTGACATTATTATTTATCATTAACTAAACAGCTAGATTGTAACGCTTTAGGGCAATACTGTATTATTATTATTATTATTATTTAGCACCGCGTATTACAACCCGTTCGGTTATACGCACTTACGCTCTTGGAATGTTAGGGTGATTGAGAGATGAAATGGAGGACCTACAGTTTAGACGTGGAATCCGAACCACGGTGGAGCCTGGCATTCCCACATTCACTAGATGTCTTGTAAGAGGTGAAGGAAGGGTTTGTAATCGGATATAAATCAGTGCCCGGTACCAGAGATTGAACCCGCCGCCAGCACAGAATCTGACTACCTTACCACCTAGGACCACCAGTCACCTATCTTTATGTAGTTTCATAAAAAGTAAATGGTAATTGTTCAAAGTAGGACTCGTATACGAGTAATGGCTTGGATTGACAGTTGACTTGAAACTTCTTACTTTGACCCCCTCCCCCCCAAATAATAATTTCTGTGAACACCCCTGGAATTAGTATTTCGTTGTGGGCTCGTTTTCAAGGCCGACCCGAAACAATTTTTGGGGTTTGGGAAAGCTGACCATTAGCTTTAAATAAGTTCCCGAAAAAAATAATTAAAAAAGGCTTTTGCCCCTTATCTAATATTAAGGTAATATTTTTTATTGTTATGGGTATCTCACTGGTAGTACACGCGACTAAACAATCAGCTCATCCATTATGGTTTGCTGTGATGGGGTTCGAATCCCAGATGAAGAGTGTTTTTTACTCCATTGGTTTTCATTCTTACTCCACGTAATAATCGGGTACATTTCATCTAATTTTTAACTTGTTTATCCCCGCTCGTAGTTCAAAGGCTGATAGCTGGAATGGGATTAAGACGCGAAACGCAAAAAAATAAAAAAGTGAAATTAAATAGATTTCTGTCGCCGCGTCTTACAACCATTCGGTTATGTAAGCCTACTAATTAGGTAATGTGTATAAGTATAGAAAGTAGAATTTAAAGTAAGTATCTCCTGCATTTGCGTGAAAGTAAGTGAAAACCTTTAGTAAAAGCCATCTTCATTAGCCCGACTGAGATCTGAACCCAACTTCTCAGCATCGGCCTTCCAATATATTACAAAGTGACTCCCTCTTAGACCATTCGGCACCGAAGCGGGTCGAAAATAATTAGTCGTGTCTTAAAAAAAAAGTTAGTCACTGTACCTTTTGGGCGAATATTATCCCTCGCTGCTGTAAGAACGTCTAATTAAGATATTGATAAACACGGAGTCGTATCCAGCGAACAACAGCCCAAGTCGACTTCTCGTGCTAAGTCACAAGGGCTAGCAAAATAGTTAAAGCAGTTGTAAGCTTAGACATTTTGTTATTAAAACATATTTCCAGCTGTCACAATTATAACATAGCAAGTGTTGATTTATAGACATTGAAAAAATAAAGATACAAACAGTTTTTTTCTGTAAGATTGTTAAGAAAAAAGATAGAAATAAATGTTGTTGTAAAGTTTTTGATTGCCAAAAGTGATAGCAGCTTCAACACATAGTCTTGCAGATCATATGGTTTTGCGAAGGATACATGAGATTGGACTTGTTTGCAGTTACTCCATTCTACGCTGGATAGACAATATCACCTGTTATCCCTTGCCTCTTCAATAAATCCTTACTTAGTTGTAGCGTGCAAATCACAGTGGGAATGTTTCGTGGCGAACCGCATTAATTAAAGTTTATCCAATATAAACCTTTCTTTGGAAGTGCAGCAACCAGGCCGCCATACAACTGGAGGGGGCGGAACTTAGGTTGATTAGACGCGATAATAATAATTACGTGTCTTTACTACGACCCCCACAAAACAGTTACAAACTGCCCCCTCCCCCATTTTTCATGCCGTGATCACAATCAGACTTAAGGTTACTTAAAAGTTAACTAACGTAAAGGATCTCCTCTGTTGTTTAAATGGAAGCGATCACGAGCATTAACTTAACGTTTACTTGCAGTTCACTTAACGTAAGAGATTGTCCTGGGAGGTATTTACTCTAAGTGAACGTTACTTGAAGGGAATCACGTGACATATCCAGCCAATCATTTTGCGAAGTGACGTCAAACAGGGCTATTTAGTAATTCCATTTGTTGGTTTTTAAGACAAAGGTCTACTCCTATCTTAACTTCAGTGACAGACATTAAACAAATAATTAAATAGAATAAGAAAGCTAAATTTATAAAAAAGTTTTACTAATAATATTTTATTACCATAATTGAAAACTTGTAAACATTCACAGATCATCACTTTACAAATATACAAATCACAAGATCATACTCGAGAATGGAGATGTTTGGTCGAGTTGTTACGTTAAGTCACGTAATCGTGATCACACATCTGTTTTAAGTTAAGTTAACTTTAAGTGAATTTACGTTAAGTTGATCGTGATCCATGCATCAGGGAATTATTAATATATTCCATATAAAACTCGCATTCCTTGTTATACAAATAGCCTGTACAAATAAATTGTCGATGTTTTTCTTTCATGCGTCAAATGTATCAGAAATATCATTAGTAGTAAAGATGTACGAATCCACACTTTTAAATTCGGAGCAAAGAAAAGCTGACAAATATTCGAAGCGAGAGCGACGCTGAAAGTAATATTTTGAAGGTAAATTATTGAAACTTACATTATATTCGAAGTTGAAGTCGACGTTTTCAAAGATTCACAGACCTCTATTGAGTAGGGCCTACAAACGATAAAACGATAAACAAACGTGAAATAATTATTTAGTGACGACAACGTGCTTTATTTCACCGTGTTTTAAAAAATAATTCATGTAAAAGTTTTGTATAGTTCGGTTGCTCGAGTCGCGATGGCCCGCCTCTGCGGGACGAAGGGGTGTAAGCGGCGTTAGGGTTAGCTCGGGTCAATGACCTCGGAGGTATGAGAGGATGTCTTGAAGGTATACTCCGTCCTCCTCAGTGGACCGTTCCAGACGTTTTCATGCACCCGACAAAATCATTACCAACATTTCATTTGATAAAGTCCAGTGCGAGTATAGTCCATCTTCATTATGAAGGATCTTTACAGAAAATACAAACAATTTTTCTTTTGTGGTCAAATATTCATAACACCCCTTTAGTAGCCGCATAGTCTAAGGCGTTTACTCTGGACTGCTGATACGGAGAAGCAAGTTCGACCAAGTTGTGGCACTGAGGCTGCCTCCCCCCCCTGTCCCCAAGGGGTTTTCATCTCCCCTCCATGCAAATTCGGTACACTGAACTTTTCCTATATGGTTTTCCACTCTACCTTCATACAAAGCGGTTTGCAGTTTCTCTAAAATCAACCTTCTCCATCCTTAGCACACAAAATATGTTACCGTTTTATTCTCTATAACCTGAAACAAGTTGTAGACCAGTGATAAGTAAAACATTGATTAACATTTCATATATTGTTGTATTTTATAAATTTATTGATAACATCTATCAAAAGTGACAGCTGCTGATCACATGACTTGACGTATGAATACGTGAAAGTAATCTTGTTGCTTTCTATCTGTCATACAAGTATTCTCCTGGGATGTTTGTAGTCTCGCCTCAGGTCAACCACAGACACCGATTGGTTCCGAGAGAGTTAGTCCGCCCTGTGTGTGTGTCTAGACTCAGGTCAGACGGAATTGATTGCCTCGTTATATTACTCTTTTTCAAAATATTCCATCTGTACTAGTAATGTCGCAATATGGTCCCATGAGACTAAGAATATACCTCCTTACTGTTTCGACTCGCAGGACTGAATAAGAAGACAAGGACCTAGCAAATAAACGGTACCATTTTCTCCACGTCCTGAAAAGCGCACAAAGTGAATTTGGTACAATTTGTTGTATATAGCAGCCCACAAATGGGTGCATCAAAAGTGCACCATTGTTTGCAGCTCTGAGACACATAATTATGGCAACATCTAACCTGTGTGCCTTTCCGTGTTCTATGCCAATTTTCATTGCAAGTCTCTATCTGACAACTAGATAAAAAAAGCTACCAAATCTACATAACTTATTCATACCCAAGTCATGGGATCTGCAGCTGACATTTTTCGATAGATATCAATACCTATAAAATTACAATAATATTAAATACTAAAATATTATTTTTATATATATTAATATTTATTATTATTATTATTATTATTATTTATTATTATTATTAGCACCGCGTCTTACTACCTATTTTTCTGGTTACATCGCATTACTCTAAAGTGTAATGGTAGGTTATAGTGAGATGAAATGAAGGATCCTACAGTTTATCGTGGATCCGAACCACGGTGAGGCCTGGCATTCCCCACATTCCAAGATGTCTTGTCAGAGTGAAGGAAGGATTGGTAGTCAGATAAATCTGTGCCGGGACCGAGATTGAAACCCGGACCCCATCATAGAATCAAAACACCTTACCTCTAGATACCAAGACCACTCGCATCGATAAAATGTCCACAGCGGTTCAGGTTTACGTAAACACCTTAGAAGGGTTTAGGAGATTCGAGCTTTGCTTATTTTGCTGAAAAGGAGTAAAATGGGGGTTGGGTGGCATATAAAATGCTTAGTAAGACAGACAGACGTCCAAAATGGGTGCAGTGAGCAGTCACCCCAAATGGACCCACCATAAAAAATTTACAAGTATCGAAATGAACAATCAAGGATCTGGTCATCCACATAAAATTAGCTTAGAGGTTTTTTACACAACTATAATAATTCATATATGTCAATAATATTAATGAGTTATTTTAAAACATTTTTCAACTTAGTGAAATTACATTAGTTAAATAGTTCTATAACATCTTTTAAACTTAACCTGTTTTATGGTAAAAATAAATTAAAATTCATTTTACAACAATATTTATTATTAATTATTTCGCACCATTAATTTACACCTTTCCTGCCAATACTTAAAGAAACAGCATTTTATAAATTGGATAAAAATAATGGTATTCTGCTAAAAACTATATACACAATATTTTTTTTTTTACAAATATAGTTTAAGCAATTGGAGGAGGTGGATTAGGTGTTTTGGATATTTTACTTACTAAAAGGATAAGAGGGTCCAAAATGGCCGGAAAAAATGTACTTAACTATAGTTTGAACTTCCCCCATGCTCGAAAGTTGGCTACTAACTGGCCGGAGGCATAGTTTCTAAGCCCGTAAGGTGTAATGAAGGTGAGTTTTTTTCACTCCCCTTCATACTTCCTCATCACTAAAAACTAATTAGTACTTTATGGTTTAAACCTGAACAGTAGTAAGACACGGTGCTAATATTTTGAACTACAATTTAAATGTAAGTTTGTGGTTTTGTTCCCCCCTGGGCGCGGGCCGTGTCTGGCTGGTAGTGTTGACGTGTGTCCAATGTTACAACTTGCACGTCCCCCGGCATGTTTGACCCCGCGAGCAGAAACTATCAAGTTCTATTTTTATCTGACAGTATCAACTAGATAGAAGCTTCTTGCATGTACTTTGCTTCCATTAACCGGTTGTAACGTGCCAGTAACGGCTATCGCGACTAAACATCACCGGCCGTATGATGCAGGCTCTCTGTCCTTTGACCCTCCTCACATTGTACAGTCCATAACATACATATTAGAACTAGACGACGATGACGGGGAATTTGTGGTTCGAATCCCATTTGAGTGTATACTGAGTATTTTTTTTTAAATAAATGGTTTCCACTCCTCCACGCAAATTGGGTAAACTTCTTCTAAATTCAACCCTTCCTCATCCCTTGACATCATTAGCTAATTAATATATAAATTACGAGTAGTGCCTAACAGGTCGTAAGGAGTAGTGCATAAAAAATTACATTTTGAAAGGGAATTTAAACATAGTGGGGAGGGGGGGGCGACATAGGGGCTATCTCGTAAAATTAGCCCTTAGCAATGTCTCAGAACTTCCAGTAACACCGACAAGATGTGTCCTTAGTAGTTGGAATTATATTACCCTCTGCTTCGTCTGGCATATATGTATCTGCCCTAGTTGGTGTTGTCCTTACAATCGTACAGTCAAAACAAGACATTCTTGAAATATCGTATTTCTTTGTATTCAAAGACTCATCCGTCCTCCCAACCCTCCATTTGAACGTCTTAAAAAACGGGTCGTGTCTTAGATCGAAGAAATAGGTAGACATTTCAAATATAAATTCCAATTCAGACACATTAAAAACATTAACGAAAAGAATTAGAAAAATGTATAGGCCCTATATTTTCTAAACAACAAAATTGTGAATTACAAAATGAGATAAAATCAAATTATCGGGATATAAAAAGAACCGTAATTTATATACGATAAAAATTATCTAATGTTACATCTTTTAAACCGCTTATAAATAAAAATATAAATAAATAATATACTATGCCATTGTGTACACCTCATATGAATGTATACGTTTATACTAATTTACACCCAATATATTTATTACTTTTACCTTAACATGGCACGGAAAAAGCATAAAATAGCAAATTGACCCCTTAATAGCTCGTGTAACTGTAAATTGATTTGAATCATCGAATCACTATTTATATTTTATAGTTATACACTAATTTGTTTAAACTGCAATCAAATTTAACTGTCAATTGATCTTAAGGATACTAAAAGGTGGTTTAAGGTTACATTGAGAGCTTTACGAGTTCAACCTCTCAGGCGTAACATATATTTTCCTTAAAATTCATCCTCTTTTGTTTATTTCTCTCGTGTCTAAGTATCCTTCAGAATATACGTTATGTTAATTATTTTATTTTTACTGGCTATACCCCATCCTCATACGCATGCATACTCACGCTTAGCGAAATTAAGAATAACGGAGGTAGAATAATAGAAGATCTGTATCCACATTTGCGTGAATTGAGAGAATGGTGGACCAGTTAGAAAAAAAACACCTCGTACATCACTCACTATTTCGAACCTCCGACCTTCCTGTCACCAGTACAACAGATTAAATTAGCTTAATATTTAAGAACACGTGCCCACTAGCGTCGGTTACAGAATTAAATCTCTCTAAAATACGTTTAAAGATTGTGTACCTATTACCACCAAGATAATAAAATTAAAGTTTCCCCACATAATCTTAAATTGGTGTGTTACCCTTATTGAAACAGTTTTAATATAAATAGATTAAGTAAAAGTAGGTTTCATGGTGGATGTAACGGGGGCCCGCACCACATTACCCTTCCCCTGGATCCGCCACTGAATTAAAGGGATGGAAGGGAATGGATGCGAGGAAAAGTCGGGTTTTTTTTTTTTCATTTTTTATGGCAAAACTTTTTTTTTTTTTTGCTAAAATAAATAAATATTGCTCCATTGAGAACATAGAATTTAATTTTCTTCGCATGATGACGTCACATTTTTTAATATCTCTTAGAGGTGTCCTGGAATTTAATGACAACTTTCTCTATTCATTTAAAAAGTTCCCATCTAATGCCTGCTATGACAGATATTCAAAAAATGTTGTAACACAATGTAAAGAGAAATTTAACTTTATTATGTTAGAGCTGAGCAATATGTAATTTATTTTAGCGAAATAAAAAAACTACTGTTGTTTTTCCTCAACCCCCTTTCAACCCACCTTTAAAAAAAAACCGTATAATGTTTAACCAATAAGTCAGCCGTCACGTGTTAGACTTTCCCACGTGAACATTTAAGGGGCTCATAAACAAAAAACAGTTCATAAATAACCAAAAGAGCGCTGCACATTTTATATTTTTCACTTCCTCACATTTTTAAAGGGGCTACTTCTTTTTTATTATACAGGGGAGCAATTGAATTTTTATTAAGTCTCAAGATTAACAGAAAATTTACCACTAATTTTAAATGTCATAACATAAACACAACACAAGAACCCCCCACCCCCCTCTAACTTCTACGATAGAATTCAAACCACTGTCTAACTAAAAAATAGTCCAACTTGGGGCTCTCATTGTAAAGATTTTCGACGTCTTTTCCACTTCCCTTCCCCCTTGATCAAAGAACCTTTTTGAAAGGGGGAGGAATTACGAAAAAAGGCTTTTTTTAGAACTTGGAGCCTCCAAATAAAAAGGGGGGCCCGGGGGCCTATCCCATAAATTTTGAAATTTGATGCTTCTAAAAAAATTTTGGGAAATTTATTGATCCCATATTTCATTTCTGTTGGGGAATATACCTTTTTAAATAGGGGTTGGGGGGTAAAATCTATTCCAAGGGGGGTTGGGGGCATTTTCCCCCCTTATTCTATTGACGCCCTTTCAAATAAAACGATAAAACAACCAAACCCTCCAGCCGTTAATCCAGTTTTCTAGACCTTTTTGCTGCACTTTCCTTTCTTTTAAAGTACTCCTCATTTGTCTTGTGAGTTTGCCCTTTTTTTCCCAGTCACCAAGCTTCACAGAAAAACGGGAAGGGATGGGGGATCGAACCAAGGGGACCTCTGGATTTGACCAGAACTCAACCACCTAAGCAGCGAGGGGGCCCAAATAGGCACGGGCCACCACATTAAAAAAATACAGGTTTTTATCTTTAATTACCCTTTTAAAAGGGGGGCTCACGTACAATCAGCCTGGATACAGCCGCTAAAATGTAAATTACACCAACCATTTCACGTGGACATTTCTGATTAAACTTAATAAGTAAATTAATTAAAATTTCAATAAAAACATTGTGAAATATTAAATTAATTTGGGGTAAAAACTGCGTTGAAAGACTTTTTGACCCTTTTAAATGACCTCACGAAAAAGCATTTTCAACAGATCTCCAATTTTTCAATTAAGGGGCATACTGTACTATTAACCAAAACTTTTTCCCTTTTCCCCCCCTCTCCCCGCGAAAAATTTCGAGAATCTTCAAATCGAAGCCTGCACATTCTGCATATCTCGTTTTTCTTTTCCCTTTACTCCCTTACCTCGCGCAGCCGGGGGCTATTGGGGGGCCCCCATATAAAAGCTCTAAATTTCAGCCCCCATCCACCAAAACTTTTTTGCTCTAAAAGGGGGTGTTCCAAATCCTCTTCGAATCGCTGGGGGGAAAGGCGTAACTGGCGGGGTTTTAAACTACGGAAGAATCGATTTCCAAACGGGGGAATTGGCGAAGTCTTCCTCCGTCTGTCCGTCCTCTTGGGGATCCTTTCTTATTTTACACCTTTTTTTTTCCCCCCCTTACAAAAAAAGAGTTTTTTTTTCCCTCCTCAAACTTCGGGTGGGAATTTCCCTATTTTGGTGGAATCCGTTCTGAAGGCCCTTTTTTCTTTTTTTAAAAATGTATTTTATAGTGGGTAATATTTTGGGGAGGGATAAAGGCCTTCCAGGACGGGGAACTTCCTCCTCCTACTCAAATACTACTACATTACTAATTATAAATTATTATTATTAATATTATTTAAAATTATTATTTTACCTCTTTTACAAAAAACAAAACCCCGTGTTAGGGGAAATCAACCTCAACCTGAGTTCTTGGTTCAAACCTACCCAGTTCGACAAATTTTTTTTGATAAAAAATTTGACCAACTTCCTTCGGGAAGGGGAATAAAAACCTCGGGCCCATTTATTGGGAATGTAAAAGAACCTTTTAGTTTTAAAATACTTCCCGGGAAATTTTTAGTCCTTTCCCCCTCTCGGGTTTATAAAATTTCCCGGCTGAGAAACATTTCCTTTTTAAAAATCCGGCACTTTGAAACCAACTTTGTGGGTAGTGAATTTGGTCACACAACTAACTGCCGATGAGGGGGGAAATTTATTCGAATCTCCATGGGGGCACTGGGGGGTTTTTTTTTTCCCACTCTCCCCCCCCAGGAACTTTAACTAAATAAAACCTTTCCCAAATCCAAAAACCCTTACTAATTTTAAAAAATTAAAACCAGAACGTATAAGAACCCAAGCGAAATTTTTAAAAAAAAAGACATGAGCCCCTTTCAACTAAAACCTCCGTTTTTTTTTTATCAAAACCCCTACAGAAGTGAATCAAATACGAAAGGAAGAAAAAGAGCGACTTAATAAATTTCTTGACTTCCCTTTTGACAATAAAGAAAAACCTTTACTTAATTTGGGTTGTGTTTAAGAGACAGGACTGTCCGGGGGTGTTTGCCGTGTTTTTTTTTTTAAAAAATGTTTTCCCGAAATTTTTCTCATATCCAGTGAAAAACTTTTGCCTTTTTTCCCCGGGAAAACTTTCCCTTAATATGTAAGAGGTGTTTTGGGCAAATGGGGGAAAATACAAAACAGGTTTTAAAAAACCCTAAAAAACCCCTTTTTAGAACAATTTAAATCTGTACGCCCACATATTTTTTTTTATCCCTTTAGTGACCGAACGGTCCTCTGTTTGGGGGCCGCTTTTATGATGGGGGGCGGGGGCGAATCCCGGGGGTCACTGGAGTTTTATCCCTAGATGGTTTTTTCAATCTCTTTCCAAAAAAATCGGTGTATTCCTCTAAAATGCTTCTTTTTTTTCATTTTTAAAAAATTAAAAAAAAAAAAACCGTAG
>JBCFYV010003712.1:0-25991 GCA_039000515.1 Timema cristinae
TTCAAAACGAGTGTCACGGTCACTGATGCTACAACTGGTATTCTCATTATAATCCTTGACCTTTCATTTTTTACCTTTCAAGGTTCTACCGCCATCTCCATAACTAGCAGCCACATCACACACAATAAATTATAGATATGAATAGTTTGAATAAATCTAATCAAGTATATTATTATTGTGGTCACACAGCCAATGGGACACAAAGAATATGCTGGCCATCGAAATTATGTAAATGAACGACTCTTTCCGGCTAATTTATCTGAAAATAGTTAGAAGTACGAGAAAAAGATTTGAATTAATTGTTTTGAAACTTAAACTCAAGTTTTCAAAAATAGTAAACACTATTCTATCTGGTTACCCAATTTTTATTATCTATTTTATCAATTTGGTAGCTATATACAGCCCTATATAATATATAATTTAACACCGCGCATTACTGCCCGTTTAGGTTATACGCCTATGTACTAATTATGCTTGTGGTTTAAGGATGAGGAATTTCGAATTTAGAGAAAGTGTACCCGCATTTGGTAGGGGAAAATTAGGAATCCATTTAGGGGAAACCGCCCTCAGTACACCAGACAGGGATTAAACTCCAATCTCCCAGTCATCGGTAGTACAGTCTATTATAAGAGTGACACCTTAAGTCATGCGGTCACCGAAGCGGGTGATAGCTGTAGTCGTGTAACCCTTCTACACTTTTTATTTTAGCTTTGAGATTTTAACATCCATTTTACAAACACGTGACTATTAACTAACTTAACCTTGGGTACGAATCCTCATTTCAATCAGCAGCGTGTCTACCTACTGAGAAATTATTCCCGGCATGGTTGGAAAACTTATTCAGCAATGAAATTGGGATTTATTCTTTCAAAATGATGAAATGACGGCTGGGGTTTGGATTTTAGTCAGTCCTATATTGATTTAATTAGTTGGACAAAAAATGCAGGAATCAAACCCGGGACCCTTAGGTTAGTAGATAGACACGCTACCGACTAATCTAAGGTGTCGGACTATTTATTTATTTTTATTTAGCAACATGTCTTACTACCCGTTCGGGTTATACGCTTAAGTATTAATTATGCTAATGGGTTAGGAATTGGGAAGGTTGGATTTGGAGGAAGTGAACCCGCATTTGCGTGAAGAGAGTGGAAAACCATTTTGGAAAAAAAATATCACCCGACCGAGATTCGAACCTCGATCTCCCCGCCCTTGGCAGTCTAACTCAACACGACTGGTGCGTTAGCTAACTACGCCACCGAGGCGCGTGTCGGAGTCTTAAGTGTCAAATTAGTAAAGAGAACATTTCCACTGCACTCAACCTTAAGTCCGTATCACACGACACTAGCTCGTACTTGAAATCCAGTGTGCTAGCTAGCACTAGCTAGTACGTCATCATCTAGCGTCGTGTGAATCAGAAAAAGTATACCAATTCTGACAATTGGTACTGGCTACCATACTAGTTGTGAGGATAGAACACGTGCTATTTTCGTACTAGTTTCGACACTAGTCTATGTAATTCTACCAATCAATGCGCGCTAAGACTGTTGTGTAGAGAAATGGAATAAATGACGCCAACATGGTCATTGGATGTGATTTTGTTGTTGGCAGAAAGTTATTCCAAACATCCTTGTTTATATAATACCAAATTGGCACAGTATGACAATATATTTAATATATATAAATTTAATTTAAAACATATCATCTAAAAACGACAAACTGTGTTCCAGACCCAATTTTAATCTAAATAAACTTGATAGCATGCCAACCTTGGTTTTTTTTTTTTAGAATATAAAGTGTGCGTAGGCCTAAAAAAGAACATTTGTGTATCAAGGGTACTGTACTTGGACACCCATGGGCTTAGGGACCTCTGACCACATTGTAAATAAATGAATACAAATTTAGGGAGATACTAAACGTTTGTGTCACCCCGAATGTATATTACCTAACCTCCGAATATATCATATTTAGCATCCTACGACCATTATTTCGTCTTTTCCAACCATTCCCGTGTATATATTCTTTTTCCTACGCTCCCTCTCATAATTTTCAATATCTTTATTAGTAATTAATTCAGCTGCTGCACTCAAAATTAATCTCTGACGTTCCATAAATATTTTCACTAGAACCTAGTACCAAACTAGCAGCGTGTGAATACTCTAGTCCCATTTCCATTGTACTAGTTAGTATACAGATATCTAGGCGCTAGCTAGCACACTTGATTTCTAGTATAATCAAGTGTCGTGTGATACGGGCTTTACTTTGATTTTAACCTTTCCCTCAATGTCATGAGAATACTTATAAATATTAGCTCCGACAGTTTACAATCCTGGTATATTGACTTGAGGCCTCGTGATTATAAAACATTTACAAAGTAATCGTACTGTACACACATGTGAACTATTTAGTCGAGATTCAAACACTTGGAGATAACAGAAGCAAATTCTACCTGAAAATATAATTTATATTTTTAAAGTGGTTTCCATGTGAAATGATGTTCTTTCCTGTTTTTAGTACCGTGTCTTACTACCCATTCGGGATTATGCTCTTATATACTAATTACGCTAACAGTTTTAGGGATTAGGAAAGTTATATTTAAAGGAAGTGTACTCGAATTTGAGTAGGGGGAGTGGAAAACCATTTCGGGGAAATAAATCTTAGTACACCCGACCGAGATTCGAACCTCAAGCTCCCCGTCATCGGAAGACGAATAAATAGCGAGAGTTGCGCGTTAGATCATGCGGCCACCGAAGAGGATTAAAATAATGTTGAAACATTTGAAAGTTCAACACACACCGGTTATTAATAACGGTTTTTTATAGGTTGTAAGGTTGAGAAATTTCGTTTTAGAGTTGTAAAGAGATGATGGAAAAAGTCACAGTTATAAATCACACCTGGATCACAACTAGAGAACTACCCTCAGAGCATTAAGCCAAAATTAATAACTCAACCTTATTGTCGCCAGCTAACCAAATTCAATGCGTGCCTGACGTTTTATACAGTGCGACCAGCTGTGTAAAAAACATAACCATGGACACAATAGCACGGGGAGACCCAAACAGTGCACCCAGCCAGAATTCTCATTTGATGCGGGCAAAGTAATTGTCACAATGGGATAGTTCATCCAAGGGCGCTTTATACGCCCTTGACATTGTTCTGTGAAGGATGCCAATAAGGGCCGAGTGGAGTCTCAACTACCAAACCTATAATTAGCTGAAGAGGCTTGTAAAAAAAATGAGGCCAGTATGACAGGTTTTACACTCCGTTCAAATGTGAATTTAACAACTACTCATCAGAGACTCCGCTTTAAAATATGAGTGAAGAATGACAAGGACCTGGGCACGGGACGACTTCTGGATAGCTCAGTGGTTAGAGCAAAGGTCCCGGGTTCGGTTATCATGTACAGGTGTCATTTTTAAATTTTCACAATAAAATTACCCAACCACTTCGGTGGTTGAATGGTCTAACCCCTAAACTCAGCGATATACTGCCCCACAGGGGGAATTTTTTTGTTTTCAGAGGTCAGTAAATTGTAAGGGGGCATATTTAGGTTTTTGTAGATATTACAGCAATACTTATATGCTCTAATTGGGCCGGAACGTTCTAGTTGATAAGAAAACATATTACGAGCGTTCCGGTTGATACAACATAAGTTTAAAGCGTTCCGCCTGCACACTAGAACGCTACTTCTTCGTTCTTCCAATCGTTTTCCAACAGGATCTCTGATCTAAACTGAACAAAACCAGATCCTACTATGTGTCTGTATAATGTAATGGATTGTGAACGGGCCTAGATGCTACTGCGCTTCTGTATAGTGTATTGTATTTGGAATACACTGGATTTTCCAAGAATTTGCTTCACAACAGAGCCTTTCCCTTTTGTAGCCTCTATAGTGGGAATTATTTTTGGAAAGGGCATTTGCTGTTTCTGTTCGTAGGTATAAAATGTCTACCTTCCTTCAGTTTCACATTGTCATTCATAGTGTACCTATTTGAAGTTTTTAACTGTGTGCCACAATTGAACCAGAAAAAAAAAGCACAGACACAGTTCGTAAGTACATAAAGCTGTTATTTCTTTTTATAAATTATGTTCCTCATAAAATTTTATTTATATACTCAAGTTAGCTACAGTATTTCCTTGCCGTGTGAGTATTATAACTAAACATATTTTCTTTAAAATATTTATTGCATTGAATAAAATGAAAAATGGTGTCCGTTTGTCAGCTGCTAAATATTTAAAATCCAAATATTTATAAATTTAACTCTTTAAAACTGGGCATATAATCAGTAGAATCAGAATGTATATGCAAATTAAAGTCCCAATATACACCTATGCGTTGTCTGAAATACGAATATATATATTATATATATATAAATCCACCACGCAGGTAATAATGCCAATATTTGTTTTAAACAAAAACACTGTCCTGGTGTTATCTGAAATAAAACTTAGAAAGAAAGGGCTTTACATTAAAGAGTAGAATATCTGGTCGTTTCTGCCAATTTAATGAACAGTGGAACAGTGTTTATTACAAAACATTTTACCTATGAAAAAAAAGGGACAAAAATAAATATTACGAATATAGACTTTATGCTATTATTTATTGTAAATAAAATAAAAAAACTTGAAATGTAGCAATATTCATAAAACATGTAAAATACTTAAAATATGCGAAATACGCAGAAAAAAATGTTCTACATATGGATCTTTTTTTTTGTGTATGAAATGTGCAAAAGAATAGGTTTGGGATCGTATTGGTTGGTAGCTCATTCCAAAAATGCTTACAAATTTTAACATTCCTAACCAAACACAACGGTTAATTTAAGAAAATAAGTGTAATTATAACAGGATATATATGCAGTGTGCCGATGCTAATAAGAAACATAAAAATGTTTTTTTTTTGCAAAGATGACTGACAGGTTTGAAGAAAATGAACGTGTGTAGAAAACCGTAGCGTGCATTATACGTTATGTTACCCGTTTCATGCATTATGTTGGCAAGTTCTAACTACAATTTTGTCGGGAATGACAAAGTTAAATATGAATTATTAAAAAATTGTAAACAGCATTTTGCCTCTTTAAAATTCAATATCACATGTTTTAATTTTAACCTTGCTTCATCAGTAGCTTTTCTAAAATACATTACAGAAAAAACAATCCCATAGCGTAGGTACTTAGGGTTTTACACTAGTGCCTACCTAAATAGTTAAATATTTGATATTATTTTACTGTGGCAGTGTATTTTTCGGTTCAATATAAGCCAATATCAATTGATTGTAATTATCAATTAATTATATTAGTATAGTAAACTGCTACTGGAATTCAATTAAACTGGCATGGTTTAGCATGCAACTTATTGAAGTGTGCAATAGGTTCTACCGATGAAATAGTTTCATGTTCGAACTTTGTTTTCATGCTAACCTCTAAGCACTGTAGGGATGGGCGAAACAGTGATTTTACGATATCGGTGATCTCAGTGACCTTGATGTTAAAAGAGCAGTGATTTATACTAGTGATTATTCACAGTGATTGGCAGTCACTGTGTCAGCACTTGTAAAACTAGACATTTCTTTCACAGCCGTTGCACGTGTGACGCTGTAATCATTGTTTCCAACATTACCTACAAGATAAATAATATTATATACAACTTATTGAACAGCAAACATTCTTCTTCTTAATTATTAGCTAGCTTAAAACTTTATTCTTCGTAATTAATAACTAACTTAATTTTATGAAAATAGGTGAAAACGTATGCAAGTAAAAATAAAAATACAAACTTATTTTGTAATAGAACTCAGTCTATAAAGGATATAAAAATGTTTTTTTTTTAGTTACAATATTCTTGTGTTTGGTTTAATAAAGTGAATTAGTTAAAAATCCTATGCAATGTTATTGGAAATAAATTCACTTTAGGTGCGATGCGATGCGGCTGGTGTAGCCATAGCTTAAAGCGGGTACAACTATAAGGCATTCACGAGCTAAGTTTACCTGGATGACAGCTCTAAATGTTACTAGAAGTAATCCCTAATATATCACTACGCCAACAGCTGACATCTATCACTTTGGATCAATGTAATGAAAACAGATGGTAATATATTAATGTGATAGTTTACCACAGTAATTTAGGCCAATATTATTTATATATTTATTAGAGGTCGAACACAAAGTTTATTTATAGTTTTATTCCCCTTAAAAAATATTCACACCACTTTCACAAAAACTTCTAACGAACATAGCTTCAAAATGGCGGCTGACGAATCTAAACCATATGATTGAACATAACGGTAAACAAGTTTTTTACAATGGTGCAGACACGCAGTTGATGAAAATATTTTATTCAGTTCAATATCTCAAAATACCATAAAATAATCATAAAATCATTTATTGTATGTAAAAAAATGACAACAATTTTCTTTTTTCCAAGTAAATACGATGCCTGTATTAAAAGATATTGATGTGTGCACTATATTACACAAAATCAGTAACGTTCCAAAACGAAAAATAAATACTTTTAATTATGTTTAAAATATTGTTTCGAGTTGGATAAAATGAAATAGTATGAGAAAACTCAAGTTTACGTTATTTTAAATGTAATATATAACAGGTAATTAAAGATCTTTACATTTATAACAAAACAGTGATCTTTTACAAGTGTTGGCAACCCAAAACCTAAACATATGATTTTCGAACTGTCATCTAGATAAAAACCTATCGTGAACGGAATATAGCTAATAAGAACGTGAATGGAAGCGTGCCTCATTATAAGTTTTCTAGTCGACTTGTATTCAAAGATTGTATTTAGGAAACACCCAACCTCTTAAGATGTAAACAGGTTCTCATGATTTATTTTTAAATTATTACGAATGGATGAAAAAACATTAAAAGTATGGACGCACCCATTTTAAAATATATAATTTAAACTATCAATATTCTCTCAAACTTCTTTAACATAAGCTAAGGAACTTTAGCGTATATTATAGCGTTTAGAACTACGAACAACCAGTATGTCGGATCACGGGTGGACACGCAGACAAAGACGTCTCACTATTGCGTCCTATGATTTACCGACGACGGGCAGACTGTGGCTCGAACCCCGGCCGGGTGTATTGATGTATTATTTTTCTTAAATATTTTCCCCCTTTCTCTCCACGAAAATGCGAGTGCAACTATCCTAAATTCTAACTTTCCTATTAGTAAAAATATCCAGATAACGCGAACGGATGGTCAGGCAAAGCACAGAGGAAAAAGATTCTTATTAAAGCCAACATAAGTTTTTCATTGAGCAAAATTTTCAACTCAAGGACAGCGGACGTTATAAATGACAGTTTTTACTAAAGGCTAGTTTCTGCACTGACGTCTTCACGTAATACGTATAAAAATAGGAGTCACACATTAAGAAGAGATATTCGAAATAACTTGGCGTTATCACCAGAAGTTATAAGCGCTAAGCATGCCAAACTCTAGCTCGGGGAGATTAGGTTCGACTCTCAGCAGGATGGATTGTTGTTTTATCTAAACCCTGATTTTTATAGGGAGCCCACCAACAATGATTGAAAATCACTAAAATTTGGCATTTTAAGAATATGTTTTAATTGATTTATTAATTTTGAGATTATCAAACGCTTTTAATACTACTTCCATATGGATTACTGTGTATTTTTTCTTTACATTCTTGGTCTAATTAAACGGACTAATAATATAAATACAATTATTGTAATGTTTTTACTTACTGCAGTGTTGTAACATAAGCATGGTCCGATTATTAGAAAAATCCGAACATGTTTTATCATGAAAATGAGTTAATAAGTTATTTACGGTTTGATCAATGAAGGGTCTGGGGTTTGTTTGCTGTTAATATCATAAAATTAAGCCATAAAAAAATAATTATATAGACTTAAGTCGTCGTGCCATGGTAGGAAATTATCTTAAAGGCCTTGCAGAACCTAAAGCGTAAATAAACTTTACGAGATATTTGCATAGTTTAAATACAGGTGCTGGGATACACATTTCTTGTAGTCCATGCACGGATAGTGTCTCAAGCACCACATATATTAACAACCTATTATAATAATTTATAATAAAAGCTCACACAAATATTTTACTTACGTAAAAAAAAGGCAATCCGATAAATCTCTTATGATTATCGAAATGGCGATGACTAATGCATTTCAATTAAAACTAGTGCTAACAAACTCAATACTTTGATTTGATACCTTCGATTCTTACTGGTGTCGAAATAATCGAGAATCGATCTTAATATTAAGATTATCGATAATTTGATTCTTACCTCTCAATGAAAGTACTGGTAACTCAACAAACCGGCAAAAATTCAGAATGAATAGTAATCAATTATCTCTTTATTAGTTTATTTGCTAAATATTTTGTTTCAATTATCGACCCTATTTGATGAATTTAAAAGACTTACGTTTTTCATAGTTATTCATCATACCTTCTTTAAAAAATTTGTAAATATTTGACTCAGTGAGAATTTATTTGTAGGTAAAACTACACACTCGCTATTGTTATTCCGAATTATTTTATTATTTATGTATGGCATACTTTAATACTTGGTAAAGCGGATTGTTTTTTTCAAAATTAAAAATAAATTGGTTTTATTATTATCTATATTTTTCAGTTTTATTGCTCTGCTATGAAGATGAATAAGAATGGCTTTATACAAAGTTTGATGTTTGTAAGAATAATGAATCGAAATCGAGAATCGAATAATCGAGGTCGACATAAGAATCAGAATCTAGAAACAGCTATCGTGACATCTCTAATTAAAACCCAAAACACCAGATTGTTTGCAACTCTTTCTCTTTCTATAAAAAAAACACACACACACGTAACAAATTAGAAGAGACGCTAGAAGTCTCAATTTTTCAAAATGTAGTGCCAAGTTTTTCACATACTCCTCCTAGAGAGCGTGGAGGTATCACGAGAGCCTTGTGTGTTGGACACAGAGGGACACATATGTCACAATAATCTTACCCAAATAAAAAAAAAACGAACAACTGTTTCTCCTTTTGTCTAAAAATAAAAACGAGAGTTTGTCTTAGAAATAGGGATTCCACGTGAACTTGGACCCAAAAGTTATTTTAGCTTCTGACCTAGAAACTAACCTAACCTAGGATGCCACAGTTAGCGGTTCGGATGCTACAACTTGGGCCAAGACCCACGGTATTGGCAAGGACGCATCCACACCTGGTCGGTCACGTGTTTAGTTTGTATTTGACTCGGACGCTTTTAATCTGTGCACCACGTTCGGACTATCCGCACTGAGTGGGGACGAGTAAGATATAATTTAGAAGAAATGCACCCGCATTGGTGCCAAGTTAAAGTAGGAAAACATTTAGGAAAAAATACCCAAGAACTCCCAGCCGGAGCTTTGAGCTCTGAGTTCTGATAATCCCATCACTAACAATCCAGTCTATTGTGAGAGAGACGCCTTAGACCGCGTCACCACCAGAGGTGTGACGACTCCATCTCGGGAGACCAGAATTCAACTATAGTTGGCTGCACTAGATACTTTTATTCATCTCCACGACGATTATTAAACTACTAAGTACACTAAGGTTATTAACCATTAAATTAAAGGGTAGGGTGGTTTGTGATATTATTAAGAGGGTGTGGAGGGGTTCGGACACCCCATACCCTCCCCCTTTCTTTATACTCTCTTGGTATGAATACATAAAAGTAGAGCTAGTGACTTTTTCGAACTATTCGTTACCAAGCTTCTTATCATCTTCTTACTAATGTCCAATTTTCATATGAAGAACCTTATCTGACAGAAAAGTCACTATATCTACTTTCACGTATTCATACGTCAGGTCACGTGATCTGCATCTGTCATGATATATATATAATAAATACCAATAAAATAACACAAATAATATAGTAAAATACTATCAATGTTGCCGTAAAAAAATATGTTTGTATTTACTAAAAGTGCCATCATATCAAAATCCTACCATATAATTGTACCGGAAATGAACTCTGATATGAATGTGGAAGGTCTGGCACAACAACCGGCCTTTATCGTTTCAGGGAAAAAAACATGTTTAATATTATAAACCGATGAAAGCACCGATCACTAAAACAGTTACACCACTCCTTCCACGCAAATGCGGGTAGATATCCTTTAAATTCTACCTTCCTCGTACCTACAATATTAATGTAAGGAAATGTTGGTAAACCGGACGGGTAGTAAGACACGGCTTAAAAAAACTAAATTAGTACTATACATTTAATAGTCGACACAGTTTTTTATGAAGTAATAAAGCAGTGTTTCTCAAATTATGTTACCCTCAGGGGTTTGTGAAGTATTTAAGGGGGTGTTCGTCATACCACTGAGTTTTATTGGTTTTAATTATATATATATATATATATATATATATATATATATATATATAAATTGTGAGTCTGATGAACAAATTATTATTATTATTATTTAGCACCGCGTCTTACTACCCGTTCAGGTTATACGCTTTATGTACTAATTACGCTAATGAATTAGGAATTGGGAAGGTTTAATTTAGAGGAAGTGAACCCGCATTTACTTTGAGGGAGAGTGGAAAACCGTTTAGGAAAAACCTCCCCCCAGTTCACCCGACCGAGATTCGAACCTCGATCTCCCCGTCCTCGGCAGTTGTGCTCAACACGACTAGCGCGTTATCCAACTACGCCACCGAGGCGTGTGATGAACAAATTAATGCAGCGTTTGACGTGATATAGTGAACTTCAACTAGCCTTTTTTTTCTCTCTAACACGACCTTGCTTGGCTTATCAAATATCACTTGGGCCTTATTAAAAAAATTGGCGCGACTGTTTATCTTTTACACGATAGAAGGTATATTTGTTTTCTAATTTTTAATGAAGATCTGGAAATGGGTAAATTGATTAGGCCAGTGTTCCACGAACTTTTAAGTTCATGGTAAAATACACTTAACAAACTTAAATAATTATTTTGCGGCACACTGCTTTTATTTTACGCACGTGACGAGACAGCAGAAAATTGATTATGCACCCAGTCCAGCGGGTGTACGGTAAATCAGAAATTAGGAAAGTACAGACTAATTTATTACTGACGTAACTTCAATTGTTCCGAAATTTAAGGTTGAAGTTCTTTTACTTTAGCCACGCCTTTAACATTAGTAAACATTTTGTTCAAACCATTAGTAATTAGGATAACTCGTTTCACCCGCCTCGGTGGCGTAGTTGGCTAACGCGCTAGTCATGTTGATCCCGACTGCTGAGGATGGGGAGATCGAGGTTCGAATCTCAGTCGGGTAAACTGGGGGTGGTTTTTCCTAAATGGTTTTCCACTCTCCCTCCACGCAAGTGCGGGTTCACTTCCTTTAATTTAACCTTCCCAATTCCTAATCCATTAGCGTAATTAGTACTTAAGCGTATAACCCGAACGGGTAGTAAGACGCGGTGCTAATAATAATAATAATAATAATAATAATAATAATAATAATAATAATAATAATAATAATAATAATGAATTAAAGGCGAAGGTTACACTGTCTTATTAGTATTGCTTTACAAAATATGATCAACATCTCAGCCTCAATACCTATCCTCACGGTTCCTATTTCTGAAAGATAAACACACCCGAGCTACTAGATCAGAATCCACTCAACAGATGTCTATTCCCATACATAGATCTCAAACATATGCTCGTTCTTTCACTGTCCTGGCATCACAGGCTTGGAACAAACTAGATAACTCTACTCGTCATCTAACATCTAGACACCCCTTCAAGTGCGCGGTAACGCAATTTATATTGTCTAACAAACTAAACTAGTTCTTGAAACTACTTTAGCTTTAAATGAGTTTATGAATGAGCCTACGAATGGGTTTATACTTTATTATTATTATTATTATTATTATTATTATTAGCACCGCGTCTTACTACCCGTTCGGGTTATACGCACTTACTCTAATGTGTAATGGTAGAGTGATTGTGAGATGAAATGGAGAACCTACAGTTTAACGTGGAATCCGAACCACGGTGGAGACCTGGCATTCCCCACATTCACAAGAATTCTTGTCAGAGGTGGAGGAAGGGTTTGGTAATCAGATAAATCTGTGCCGGGACCGAGGATTGAACCCCGGCCGCCAGCACAGAAGTCTGACACCTTACCCATAGACCACCAGGTCACCTTTTATACTTAATTGAGTGAATGTTGTATTCGACACTGGTTAAGTGGAAGGAAAGGTTTACCCTTAACTTTACCAAATTAATAAAGGCCATTATTATTATTATTATGTTCGATCCTCCCTAACCTGTTTGTTTTCTCCATGTGAAATTGTAACATTGACTGCAGTGTGAAACGATGGACGAAAAAGTTGTTGCTGCGCCTATGTTTTAATCCATCTACCGTATATATACTCCGTTCACGATAAGATTTTACCTGGATGACAGTTCAAAAATCATATGTTTAGGTTTTGGGTTGCCAACACTTGTAAAAGATCACAGTTTTGTTATAAATGTAAAGATCTTTAATTACCTGGTATACCCCCTGCGGGACGGGGTTTAGAATAGTCCCACAGTAACCCCTGCTTGTCGTAAGAAGCGACTAAAAGGGGAGGCTTCTGTGCAGGACGTACCTCGTGTGGGACAAACCTATCCTATATCTTTCCTTTCACGTCATTTTCTTCTTCCTTCACTTTCTCCCTTTTTTTCCCCCTTCCCCCTTCGCTTTATCTACCCTTACCTTTTTCTTCCTTTCCCCCACCGTTCATCCTGCACAGAGGCCTTTGGCCTTTCCGTTGACGACCTTGGCAACTAACCCGGCTCTTCTCTGTTTATTATTGGATACCACTGCCTTGAGCTCCTGAATGAAAGTGCGCCGGTTGCAATATCTTAGTAGAAGGGCCTTAGGTATGACAATAACCGGGTACCCTACTTTGAGAAAAGATCGGTTGCGTTCATGAGGGCCCGGACGTAAAATTGGCACTTTCCTACACCCACTTGCTGCGATGACCTCTCTCTCGGCGATGCTCTATGCGAAGGTTGTCATGTCTAGCGTCGTATAGAGCCTCTCGTCGGGACAGTTAACAGGGCCATATGTGGTAGTACCAACTTGGGTCACCCTGGGTCTACGATCCGAGTATTGTGTAGGTTGTCCCCAATCATGGCATGGCCGACAACATTGTCGCCGCTGGCAACGTACTGCCAAACACTGCTGGCAACTGTCTGCCCGGCCCCTCGCAGGGTCGTAATATAGATAAGAGGCGGAAACGGGTAAGGCCGTCCAGCCCTTTAATTGAAAAAATCCAGGAAGTGGTGAGGCCCCAGCCCCGCTTCCTGGTAATGTCTCGAATAGAAGAAAATGAGAACCTCAGGCGTGTCAGCCCATTTGTCCTCGAAAGAGTGATAAGTGGAGCTGCCGAGTCTGGGGTTTCAATTAGAAAACTGCGCGATGGCACGATTATGATCCAGACTGAAAACGACCTTCAGACAAAGAAAATAATGGCAATAACTACCATACCGTTGAGCCCCACGAATCATTTAAAGGTGAAGGTGGAACCGCACAGGTTCCTCAATGTTTGCAAGGGAGTGGTCACTTGCTATGACCTCGACTGCGTAAGCATTGAGGACATCTGTGAGGAGCTTTCCCCCCAACATGTCACCGAAGTATATAGGATCACCATCAAAAGGAACGATGTAGTGAAGAACACCGAAAGTTATATTCTTACATTTGCCACTCCTTCCTTACCAAAGGAGGTCCGAGCTGGCTTCCACGTGCTCAGGGTCCGGCCGTATGTCCCCAACCCTCGGCGCTGTTTTCAGTGCCAGGAGTTTGGGCATACGAAGCTGCGATGCCGTGGTAAGCCAACCTGTGCAGATTGTGGACAGGAGGCTCATGAACAACCATGCGAGTCTCCTAAATTCTGCATTAATTGCAAGGGTCCTCATTCTGCCTGGTCTCGGTCCTGTCCGAATTGGAAGGTAGAGAAAAGAGTCCTGGAGATCCAAACAGAAAGGAAGATCCTTTATGCCCAGGCACGCAAAGAGTATACTGCATTGCAAGCTCCGGTATTTCAAAGTTCCTACAGCCAAATTGTCACCCAAAATATAAATTGCCCTAACTGCCACTGCGAAGTTAATATTGCAAAGACTCCTACAAGACCTGTGCCACTCATCTCTATTCGAGACAAACAAAAACAGCCGGCATCATCTGTGGTGATGCAGAAAATAATACAAGTGGCGACACCCTCACAAAAGTCGCCACCACCACCGGTACCCCCGAGGAGACCAACTCTGGGAACACCCCGGAGACCCCCTCGGGGAACTCCCCCGATCCCTCCTCGGGGAACTCCCCCGAGCCCTCCTCGGGAAACTACCCCGAGCCCTCCACGGGGAAATAAATTGCGTGTGGCCACTGTTGAGTCGCTCACCCTCGCCTCTGGGCCTTCAGAGGCCGGGATGAGTGGTGAAACAGGTGAGGCCGCCAAGGCGAGTCCCACTGGTGCCTTGAAGAAGGACCAGCGAGAGACCGCCGAAAAGAATTATATGAAAAAAGCGTCGAAGGCCTTAACAAAGCCTTCGCGCAAGGATCCAACTACCCAGTCTCTCCAAAATAAACCGAAGCCTCTCCTGAAGCGGGAGGTCCAGGAGAGACTGGGAAAGGCAAGAGGACCTAAAAAGGCCCTGAACCAATTTTTATTATTAAGGGATAGTGACATGGATTGCGAGGATAACTAAATATTATATTAACTAAGTATGACGCTACTACAATGGAATTGTAGGTGTTTCTATGCTCGTGTAGATGAAATTAAACAACAAATTTCTTCCCTGCATCCTCCCATCTTGTGTTTGCAGGAGACCCACTTCCGCCCAACTGACAACCCGATGCTTCGTGGGTACGATGTGTATCGTACCGACAAGCCTTTCTTTGATCGGGCTAGTGGAGGTGTGGCTATATTCGCACGAAGCAATATATATCACACAAATATTAATATCGTTTCTGATCTCCAAGTGATTGCTGTCAGAGTCTCCCTCCCTTTGGAGGTAACAATATGTTGCATCTACCTCCCACCGGGAGAGCGTGTTCCTAAGAGGACCCTAGAGGCCCTCTTTATACAACTTCCCGCCCCCTATATCATCTTGGGGGACTTTAATGCGCATAACCTGGTGTGGGGGTCCAATATTACTGACGCACGTGGGAGGATGGTAGAGGATATTCTTGTCTCGGGAAACCTGGTGTTAATGAACACCGGGACCCAGACACACTTCTCTACCTTTAATGGTGTATCCTCTGCCATCGACCTAACATTTTGTAGTCCCGGGATCGCTGCCCACTTCCTTTGGGATGTCCACTCGGACCTATGTGGCAGTGATCATTATCCCATTCTGCTCTCACCACTTGAAGATCCTCCCAGTACAGCGCAGATACCCCAATGGGTGCTAAAACGTGCTGACTGGGATTGATTCCGCGAGCTCACTGTATTTGGTGAATCCCAACATCCTGACGTCGATATTAATGCTGGGCATTTTACTTCGACGGTCATCGCGGCGGCGAGTGCTTCTATCCCTAAATCCTCGCCAAATCCTGTTCCCTGGTGGAACGAGAAGTGTCGGTTGGCTGTTTCTGATCGTCAAAGAGCCCTACGTCTATTCCATCGACGCCCCACTAAAGAGAATCTGGAGTCATTCCGAATTCTACGCGCTCGACCTCGCCGTGTTATTCGAGAAAGCAGAAGAGATTCTTGGAGACAGTTTATTTCTACCCTTACAATTACCACTCCCACAACTAAGGTTTGGGACAATATACGTATATTAAGTGGTAACAAAAATTCCATTAATAGTATACCTGCCCTCATGTCTAACGGTTCGCTTGTCTCCTCCCCTGTGGAGGTCGCCAATGTATTGGGCTCGATGTTCGCCGCTATTTCTAGCACTGCGAGCTACTCTAACGAGTTCGCGGTGCATAAGCGCAGCATCGAGCGCCTTACTATTGATTTTGACCAAAGTCGGGGGGAGGATTATAACTCCCCCTTTAGTAAAGAGGAACTTACCTATGCCCTGTCCCAGGCGGGCAATACAACTTCTGGCCCGGATGGTATCCATTACGAAATGTTGCGCCAACTGTCCCCTGCTGGACGGGCGTTCCTCTTAGACCTCTACAATTGTGTTTGGGAATCTCGTCAATTCCCAACACTATGGAGGCAAGCAACCGTTATCCCAATATATAAAAGTGGCAAGGATAAATTAGAGCCAACTAGTTATAGACCGATAGCCTTAACTAGTTGTGTATGCAAAATATTAGAGAAAATGATCAATAAAAGATTTATATGGTATCTAGAATCCCGCAATCTACTATCCAATATGCAATGTGGCTTTCGCCGTAACCGATCCACGGTGGATCACCTTGTTCGCCTTGAGACAGCAGCTCGTGACGCTTTCCTCCATAAACAGCACCTCTTGGCTGTCTTCTTTGATTTGGAGAAGGCTTACGACACCACCTGGCGGTACGGCATTTTAAAAACCCTGTTTAATTGGGGGTTCCGGGGGAACCTCCCTATTTTTATATCTAATTTTATGTCTGATAGACACTTCCGGGTAAGGTTAAACAACACCTTATCCGATGATTTTATTCAAGAAAATGGGTGCCTCAGGATAGTATTTTAAGCACTACGTTATTCGCTATCGCGATAAATAGCATCGTGGACAACGTGCACGTACCTGTCCGTTCATGTCTTTTTGTGGATGACTACGCAATTTATTGCAGTTCATCAAGTCTCCACAGGGCTGAACGACAGATACAACTCGCTGTAAACAATCTATGGTTGTGGGCATCTCGTAATGGCTTTCGTTTCTCTGCGGCCAAGACGACTGTCGTCCACTTCCATAGATTACGTGGAATACAGCCAGCCCCCAATATTTTAATGAACAACGTTGTTTTACCTGTCTCCGAGACCGTAAGATTCCTGGGACTTTTATTCGATTTTAAACTAACTTGGATCCCCCACATCAAAGACCTGAAAGCGAGGTGTATTAAAGCTTTGAATTTACTTAAAGTTGTGAGTGGTCGCTCTTGGGGTGCTGATAGGGAAACCTTGATGCGTCTCTATAGAGCCTTTGTGAGATCAAAACTTGATTACGGCAGTTTTGTATATGGTTCCGCTAGACCCTCGGCGTTAAAGATGCTCGATAGCGTCCACCATGCTGGCATTCGACTGGCTACTGGTGCTTTTCGTACCAGTCCAGTCGTCAGCATCTGTGCTGACGCCGGTGAGCCCCCTCTTTCTTACCGGCGGTCTTACCTCCTGGCATCTTACGTGTCGAAACTGCATTGCATGCCAAATAATGTTGCTTACCGCCCTGTATTTCATCCCCTAACCGTGTCTTGTATGAAACTAAATGGCGTAGTACAAGGCCGGTTGGGATCCGGATGCTATCTGTTTTCGACACGTGTGGGATAGTCCTGCCAAAGGCTATCCCCACATCACCAGGTCGAGTTTCTACCTGGAAAATACGCCCTCCGAAATGCCATTTTGATCTTTCCAAGTTCCCTAAAGCGACCAACCCAAACTTTGTATATGAGAGGACTTTTAATTAGCTCCTCTCCACTCGCTTTCACGGATTTGAGCGCATCTACACTGATGGCTCTAAATCTGGAGTCTCCGTGGGATGTGCTTTTGTTGTGGAAGGATCCAATTTTAAATTTGGTTTACCTAATGGAACCAGTGTTTTTACAGCTGAATTATATGCCATTTTTAAATCTTTGTGTTTTGTATACCGAAGTAGTCACCGTTATGTCCTCATCTGCACGGATTCCATGAGTGCTCTGTTGGCATTGTCCACTCTCTACTCGTGGAATCCTCTCGTGCAGATGATTCACGAACAAATTTTAAAAATTGATTCATTAAGCACCCGGCTCGCCTTTTGCTGGATTCCTGGTCACGCTGGTCTTCCAGGAAATGAACTGGCGGACCAGGCAGCCAAGGAGGCAGCACGTATGCCTCCGGAGGCGAGTTTGGGTGTCATGTTTTTAGATCTAAAGGGTTATGTTCGGCGTGGAGTCTTACGCACCTGGCACGAGCAGTGGGTCTCGACCCCTGCTCAGAACAAGCTGCGGTCCATCAGGGACGGTGTGTCGCGATGGCCCTCTTCTATACGAAAGTCTAGAAGAGAGGAGGTCATCGTGACGAGACTCCGCGTCGGGCATACATTTCTAACCCACGGATTTTTACTCAGAGGGGATCCACCTCCAGTGTGTGAATTTTGCGATGCTCCCCTTAGTGTACACCACATTTTGGTGGAGTGTCGCAGATATGCCCCTATTCGCCTGGCCCTTGATTTTAAAGGTGACCTTCGTTTTTTATTACGCGACAGCGCTGAAGGAGTTATTTGTTTACTCCATTTTATACGCCAGGCGAATCTTTTTAGTGCCATTTGAGTCACTTTTATAAAGTGGCTCATCTGGATTTTATCTCATATTGAGACCCTTTTTAACATTTTAGTATACTTTAATGTGTTTGTCTTGTCGTTTTATCTATTTTAACAAACTTTAATAAAATAATTATTTTAACACGTTAGTTTTGTCTTTTGAACTAATATATTGTTTTAATATGTTTGTTTTGTTTTTTCTTAGAGTGATACACCTGTGGGTTTTTTTTAGCAGGTGTTTCACTCAATTGTACTTTGAGGCCATTTGAGCACTCCTATGGAGTGTCTCAGGTGGTGAATGATTATATCTCTCCTCTATGGGGATTTTATTATGTTTTAAATATATTTCAAGGCCCTAATGACCTCGATGTGTCGATGGGCCTCCAAACCACAATAATAATAAAAAAAAAATTACCTGGTATATATTACATTTAAAATAACGTAAACTTAAGTTTTCTCATACTATTTCATTTTTTTAATTAATTTCTTTTTATCCAACTCGAAACAATATTTTAAACATAATTAAAAGTACTAATTTTTCGTTTTGGAACGTTACTGATTTTGTGTAATATAGTGCACACATCAATATATTTTAATACAGACATCGTATTTACTTGGAAAAGAGAAAATTGTTGTAATTTTTTTTACATATAATAAATTATTTTAGAATTATTTTATCGTATTTTGAAATATTTAACTGAATAAAATATTTTGATCAACTGCGTGTCTGCATCATTGTAAAAAACTTGTTTACCGTTATGTTCAATCATATGGTTTAAATTTGTCAGCCGTTATTTTGAAGCTATGTTTGTTAGAAGTTTTTGTGAAAGTGGTGTGAATATTTTTTTTAAGGGGAATAAAACTATAAATATACTTTGGTCCCACCTCAAATAAATATATAAATAATATTGGCCTAAATTACTGTGGTTAACTATCACATTAATATATTACCATCTGTTTTCATTACAGTGATCCAAAGTGATAGATGTCAGCTGTTGACGTAGTGATATATTAGGGATTACTTCTAGTAACATTTCGAGCTGTCATCCAGGTAAACTTAGCTCGTGAATGACATACGTATGTATGTATATATCGAAGGAAATGTTATCCCACGCTTCGTTTCTAAAGTTTTTTGAAAACGATCCTTGTGTTTGGGTCCCAAAGAAAAGGCGTTTGATGATAATGCTCATTAATTGCAGTACATCATCTTTACTATCCTAATCGGTCATGTTGATCCCTGTGACAGTAATTATTTACCTACTTGAATTAACACCAGGAAATATAGAGTTTACGGGGGGTGGGGCGAGAGAGAGAGGGAGGGAGGGGGAGAGAAAAGCAGGTTCAGCAACCATCCATCCACGCTAGTGAAATTAGGTTTAGTAAAGCTAAGAACAAAAAAATAAGGTGTTATAAAGTTAGTTAATATGAAGCTATGTCTATTAAAGCTAAAGATGATTAATTTTGGCTAATGAGCACGCAGACTAAGGAGACAATGTCGTTTTTTTAAATTGTTTTTTCCAGGTGCCAGGAAGGTCAGGGTTCATCTCCAGGCCGGGTGTTCTGAGTTTTTTCTTTAATTGTGTTTTCTCTCGATGCGAATGCGGGCATATTTTCATTCAAATTCTACCTTCTTCAGCCTTACCCAATCAGTAAAAATATATATTCATAAGTCAGGTAATGTTATCCTAAGCTGACACTTTCTTATGTATATTAATATTATCAATAAATATAAAGCCTAATAAAAGAGTAAAGTATTATCAATGATGACACTAAAAAAACAAATGGGCTATAATGAAGTGATTATACATAATTACATTTCGGATAACTATTTGCTAAAGTGCAGTAACGAGGAAGTTCAGACGATGCACTATGGTGGTTCTCAGAAGCAGTTGTCTCTCCAAACTGGAGTATTCTGCACTAGGGAACGTTAATTACAAGTAAACACGGTCTAATAACATGTTGATACTATCAAAACACCAATTAAATTAATTATCATCTCGTTGAGATTATCTTATACTCGAAATTATGGACTATGAAGTAAGGGTAGAGAGGCGGTAATATTAAAAGAGTGATGACAGGAATATAAAATAGAATTTGCTATTAAAGTATAGTAGGAGTTTGGCCATCAAGGAAGAGCCACTCGTCATTGTCAAAATTCAACTTCGCGGGGGGGGGGGGGGGGGTAGGGGGGGGGAGCAGAATTTCTGACATACTTCAAAATTTCATAGTTTTTACGCGGCGCTCACTTTACTCGTAGATTGATCTTCCTTCCTTTACCAAACCGTCCATCTGTATTAATACCTAAGTACCTAATTTGTGTAAATATGCTATATTAATGACAGGTATTACTGTCATTAATATAGCATATTTACACAAATTAGGTAGGGATAAGAGAGAGAGTGTAGTGACATTTGCGTGGAGTAAGAGTTGGAAACCATTTGGGCAGATAATATATCAGTACATCTGACACGAATTCGAACCCCGACCTCCTAATCATGGGAAAACCAGATAGGAAGAGAATGGCGCGTCGTGATCATCGATGCGTGTCACTGTCGAAGTTTAGTTAGTTACAAAACACATTAGCGTTGTATCATTAGTCTACCACTAATCTGAATTGTAAGAAATAACTTTTCCTAACTGGAGGTAAACACACAAATTAATAGGTAGGCACCCAAAAATAACGGACATTTGTGAGAGTTGTGTTTACAAATTCAGGTTAAATTGATCTTCCATTCATGTTCATGAATCAGTAAAGCATAACCGGCCTAATTGAATTAATCTGTCTCCACATTTTTTTGAAAGGAGTATATTTTTAATTGCGCATGGGTCGAATCGTCCATATTGCCTAGTATATATAGTTCGAGCGTTTATGTGAGGGAAAAATTATTCTAAAATCATTTTTATTTTTTTTATATTTATTTGCAACGGTATTTTATTAAGTTTTTAACAATGTTGTAAATTCAACAAATTCCCCGAGAAGCCCCAAAATTCTCATATTTTCCATACAAAGAGAAATTTCTAGAGAATTCCAGATTTCCCAGGCGAGTAGACACCATGAATCCTTAATGTAGATACATTAATAATAAGGGAAAAAATTATCTTGAAAAATCGGAAAATAGTCAAAAGTAATTTTAAGCTTTGGAAAAATTGAATACCTTAAATTTTGCACGCAGAGAGAAAGAAAAGGGAGAAAATCAACAATAACTTATTTTTAAAAATGATACGAATAGGTCCAGTATTTTCTTTACAATTTGTTGTTTTTTACCTGTCATATACTTTGTTTGATAGGAAAATACGTTCCCAATTCAACTATTTCTGGTAGTCTATATATTCCAACTTTTTAATTGTTGTAATGTGTATAAAATCTGTTAGATATAATTGTTTTAAAAAGGTATATAATATATCTTACTTATAGGGGTTTGTAGCTGATTGTTGTGTAACATCCTCCACTCCACAGGAACGTCATCTTTTTTTTTGACCAAATAGCTTCTTAAGCACTTTGTTTTCGAACATACTAAATTTATTCTCGTCATGTAAGGTAAATACAATCATGTTTCACAACCATAGAAAACAACCGGTAAAGCTATTGTTTTGATTTATTCTGAGTAGCTAGTCTTTTCAGCGTTCACTTCTAATCTTAATTCCCTGCTAGCCTCTAATAGAATTTCTGCATCTCACATTGAAAATTAAAGAACACCAGTACTTACTTATCTATTATATGAACCCATAAATAAGTACAAATGTTGACAGATCATCTTGATTATAATGAAAATTATCATCTTACCTGTTGTGAAACATGTGAGCTAAGACATTAGCCGTGTTTTCTAACAGGTGGGTGTCAACACAACTTATACGATTGTATATAAAACCACAATTTATCGTTAGATTAGTAACTTCCACATACAATCACAACAATAACCCAGAACGGACATCACTAAAGACCGCGTATGTATACAGCAAATGTCGTTCCACAGATAACTATTGGTACTAGACCACTATACAAAGTATTTGAGCTAACAGCACGCCTCACGGCGACCTCAACAAGCATGCGTAGAATGCCTGCATAACTATACAGTAAGAGACATCTAGTATGAAATTTAGAAACTATTTCAAATTGATTTATAGTGTCGTGGCGCGGTGATCGCTGAATATCATCTTGGAAAATATGACGTAATAATAACAGATTATTGTTTTATACAAACAATAAATACATTTCAATTTTCGACTAAAGATATACGTATGCATACGTTAGGTGATGAAACTTTTGATAGGTATTATAAATTAATATATATTAACATGAATACCTTAGTAAAATGTTATCAGTGTTGACAACAACAAAAGTTTGTATACTGAAAAAACTTTTGAAAATGGTAGCGTGCTTAGCGTAGCTTGGATAAATAAAGATCATTTGGTTGTATTTATTTAAAATTTAGTATCAAATATGACAAGTCATTTAAATAAATAATATTAATGGTTTAAGGGTGAATTGGGAGGGGGTTTGTGTTCGAGTTAGACGTTCCTTTCTCTACCTTTATTGTTTATAAGCAGGGCTGTCGCCTGAGGTTCTAAGTTCTAGGAGTGCATTCCAACAAAATATATGTATTTTTTACTGATTAAAAATAATTATTAGAATTAAATAAAACCAGCCTAGGTGGCGTGGTTAGCTAACGCGCTAGTTTCATGTTGAGCTAGACTGCCGAGGATGGGGAGATAGAGGTTCGAATCTCGCTCGTGTGAACTAGGGTTGGTTTTTCCTTAAATGATTTTCCACTCTCCCACCACGCAAATGCGGGTTCACTTCCTCCATATTCAACCTTTCCGATTCTTAACCCATTAGCGTAATTAAAACTTAAGCGTATAATCCGAACGGATAGTAAGACGTGGTGGTAAATATTATTATTATTATTATTAGCATTAAAAATGTAATAATAGAATTCAATATGGAACAGATTTGGAGATTTTGAGTTTAATATAAAGTCCAAAGATCAACTAGCATAAAAGATATGAAAACCATAGATTGAGTAGAAATTAGAATGGATTGACAATTTTAGGGAACTTCACTATATTTCCATCATAATATGAAAGAGTTAAGGATACATTAAATTAATATAATTCACACATATAGATATATATGTGAATGATATTATATATAACACATTAAAGTAATATAATATAAACTTATTGAAAAGTGAAGTAAGAATTTAGGTTGAAAATAAATTGAATTATATTCTCATCTGTTCTTTAAATCCCTTGTTCCTTAAATGCTGGCACATTCCAGCCAAGGTTCTCGAAATGTTTCAGTGCTACATCGGCGCCTTCATCAGGACTAAAGAAAAGGGGTAGATCCACAATAAGTTAAGGTGCAAATCCAGTGTGAGATAATCAAACAAACTATTAATGCATAGAAAAATATTAAATTAGGAAAACAAATATAGATAAAGAAATATCTCACACTGGATTTGCACCTTAACTTATTGTGGATTTACCCCTTTTCTTTAGTCCTGATGAAGGCGCCGATGTAGCGCTGAAACATGTTGAGAACCTGGGCTGGGATGTACCAGCATTTAAGGAACAAGGGAGTTAAAGAACAGATAAGAATAGAATTCAATTTATTTCAATTTATTTTCAACCTAAATTCTTACTTCACTTTTCAATATTTCCTAATTTATAAACTTCTATTATTGTAACCTATATCTAATCTGCTCTTTTTCTGCCTTAACTTCACACTTGACTTAAACTTATAAGTTTATATTATATCATTTTAAAGTGTTTATATATATATATATGAATTATATTAATTTAATATATATTATGATGGAAATATAGTAAAGTTCCCTAATTGTCAATCCATTCTAATTTCTACTCAACCTATGGTTTTCATATCTTTTATGCTAGTTGATTTTTGGACTTTATATTTAACTCCAAATTTCAAAATCTGTTCCACATTGAATTTTATTATTACATTTAGAAGTTGTTTCCTTACTACATTTCATTATGTTTTTCAAAAATAATAATAATAATTATTATTATTATTAGTATTATTTAATATTCTAATAAATAAATAATTATAATTTCTATATAAAGAATTAATATATTATTATTAGTTAAAATGCTAATAAATAAATAAATAATAAAGAATTAATATATTCTAATAGAAAGAATATTATATTCGTAATGAATGAACATCGAACCCGAAACACTGATGTAGGGTTAGCTGATGATGAAAACTGAAAACGATTATATCTGGGTACCAAGCCCACGCATTAATTTTGCTTCTTAATTTGTTTCAGCTGAGCCTACTATCGTCGTGCCGTGTTAGAATCACCATTTTAATCACCATAAAAAGCTAGTAATGAAAACAAAGCATCGAAACGACCAATTATTCTTTCATCATTTATCCACCCCTGCATACTGCTCATTGTTTTTAAGAGTTTTGTTCTTTTACCCTAACTAAGTAATTATATTTAAAGTTCAAAGTACATCTTATATCCTTGCTGGTGATTTCATTATCCATCATCTATCTGATTTGTAAGTACCTACCATAAATTTATTCTTTTATTTTCAGTGGCGTAGCAATGATCTATGTGTAACCGTGTGCATTCAATTTTACGCGCCCTAGGATTAACGATTTACATTTTTTAATATTTCAATATTTTTTTAATTCCTAATAAAAATGTATCGGGTCAATAAATAGGCAGTTGATAGATAGATTCATAGATAGATGGGGTGGTTTAACGTTATAGAATACAAATGGAGCGCAATTTTAAGCCTCGCATGGGGCGCTTGAAAAACCCCTTTAGCTGACCTTGTTTATAAAACCTACTCGATTGTAAAATTATTATTATTATTAGCACCCCCGTTCGGGTTATACGCACTTATGGTAATGTGTAATGGTAGGGTGATTGTGAGATGAAATGGAGTACCTACAGTTTTAACGTGGAATCCGAACCATGGTGGAGGCCTGACATTCCACACATTCACAGATTTGTAACAGTTTACTCAATAATTTATAAATTTTTTTTCTTTTCAACATGTTGACATTACCTTCAATTCCGTTGAGGGCCCCAGTTAAAAAGATGTCTATGTTTTATATATTTTAAATGTAATTAAATCTTTAATTAATGAATATAATACACATTTTCTTCGCATCAAAAAAACAAATTGTCTCCGGCTCTTCCCAGACCTTCTTTTAATAAACAATTGAGAGGATTCCGAATGAATCCCAGAAATGTTAGTTCATTAATCGAAATAATGTTTTTAAATTCATCCTGAATAATAAACTATAAGTTTAATTGATTGTAAAATGAATATGGATTTACCTCTGATAATATCAAACACCTTTATTTAAGCTATAATTCAATTCAATCTAAATATATGGTATAGTTAATAAGAATAAATTTTCACATAATTTTAATTATTTACATATTTTTAAAAAATTTAACTCAAAGTAAATGCTTTTCCTTTAAAATCTTCCTCCTCATATAAATCATTAAAAATTTGTTAAACTGCAGAAGGTCCAAGTAATTGTCTATTAATTGCTTAGAAAAAACACTATATTGGTAATTTAAAACTGACATAATTAAAACCCCCTC
>JBCFYV010003713.1:0-14158 GCA_039000515.1 Timema cristinae
CCGCAAGACTTGGTTTTGTATTTTCCCTTTGAGCTTTTCTTTTTAAAAAACCTTTTACTTTTATTTTTTATTATCATATATTTTTTTTACCCTTTTCTTGCTGTTTTTATCCAATTAAAAATTTGTTTTTTCTTTTTTTCCAAAGGAGTAGTGAAATTTTTTTCTCTTTAAACTTTCATTTACCCACGTCGGGGGCGTAGTTGGCAAACCCTTGCTAGTCTTGTTGACCCTGACTCCCTGGGAATGGGGAGAAAAGGGTTCAAAATCTCGGTGGGTGAACTGGAGGTGGTTTTTTCTAAATGGTTTTACACTCCCCTTTCCCAAACTCAAATAGGGGTTCATTCCTTTAATTCATTTTCCCCCAAATTCCTAATCCTTTAAACCCGTAAAGTACTTAACCGTTAACACAAAAGGGTAGGTAGGACGTGGTGCTAAAAAAATGAAAAAAAAATACTTTCATTTGTTTTGAAACCCTCCAAAGTTTTCTTTTTTTTTTTGGTTTAACGTGAAAACGATTTTTAAAGAAGAAAAAAAAAAGGGGAAAAGAATAAAGCTAGTTTTTTTTTATAAAAAAAAAAATGTGATTTAAAATTTCATGTTATTTTATGGGAAAAAGTTTGTGTTCTAGCTACGAGCACTGGCGGGAAAATTTAAAGGGATTTCCGCCCGGGTTATTTTCACAAAAAAACAAGAGGAATTCATGAGAAAATGAGCAACTTAGTTTTTCTTTTTTATTTAAGAATCCGAGTGCTACAGCCATAAAAAAATAAATGGTTTCCCCTTTGGGTTTTTTTTTTTTTTTTTTGTTTTTTCTCTTCACCTCGTGGGGGTTAATATCTTTCTTTTTTAGATTAAAAATTCAATTCAGGACTACTAATTTGTTGCTCCCCCCAGCAAAAACTTGTTAAGACACTTACCAAAAGGTTTTTATCCCACACAATCACTGGATTTTTTTTTTATGCTATCTTGGTCCAGATAGGTAAGACATTTTTTATTAACAAATCCATTTTTAAAAAAAATAACATATCCCAAAATAAATTATTTAAGTTTTAGATTTTTAAATTTTCCTCTGCTTACCTTTAATGACTTTTTTTTTTACAATTTCCCAAAAAAAAACAAAATTAACAACAAACTTTTTTTTTTGGGTTTTGTTTGACCCAATTTTGTTTTCCCCACTTTATGTTCAACCCTTCTGGTGAGATTGTTTGTTTTTGCGTTGTTTTCTTAAAAAGGCCAAAATTTAAGAGTGTTTTTGTTTATCACAAAATTTAAACCTTTTAATTTTCACTAGTATTTAGTACTTCACGTCCAGATCCAGGGATTACTGGGGATGCTTTTAGAGGGTAAGTTTCCTTGGTAATTATATCCATCTCTACCGCACCACTTTAAAAAATAAATATATTTTTATATCCTTCCTCTTTACTTTCACACCCGGATACCTTGAGAATTTAGAGTTTCGTGTTTTTATGTGTTCAAACCGACTGAGCAACAAAATTTTAAATTTGATGGGGGATCTCTGTTTTTTTCCCTCCCCCCCCCCCTCTTTATAGTTACTTTTTTTTTTAACCCAAATGTGTTAACTAGTAAATTAAAAAGAATATCCAAAAAAAACTGATAGCATAAAAATTTTAAAATTTAATAAATTTGCTAAATTGATATAAGAAAATTTAAAATTTTTTAAATACTGTATTATAAATCACATGTTAATTATTTGTTTGGAAAAATTTTAATAAAAAATTAAAACATGCCAAAAAATATTATTTAAATAAGTATTGTTGTATGAGAGCGCAAAGGCATCAATCATATTACCATCTAGTAATAAAATCTTAGAGGATTTTTGATTTAATCCTAATGATAGCATTAAAGGTCATATTTTGAATACGAAAATTAAAAGTCTTTTTTTTAAAAAAGGGATTTGGCGAAGAGTGATTAATATAACAAAGGTGAACAGTGAATGAGGGAAAAATTTTGATTTTTGAGTTGATTTTAAAAAAAATTTTAAATTTTCATTTGAAAGTTGTTTTAGTGGTGTTAATTAGCTATCTTAGAGGGGAAAGTTCTTGCAGGGGGCTCAATACCGAGGCAATCAATACCACCCTTTCCAAATTTTTGAAAACAGTCTACAATTTTCCCAAAATCGTTTTATTATTTAAAAAAATGGAAAATTTTTTAAAAATAGTATTTGGTACTACCCTCTTTACAAGGGGCTCAGGTTTGTTTTTTCCCGCCCCAAGTAGACATTTTTCAAATACTTTTATTTGACCAAGCGCCAAGACAATCATTGATAGAAACCCATCTTCCCAAAAATTAATTTTAAAATTTTTTAAAAATATTACTTGCAGCAACATATCGATTGTTACTACCAATCTATAGTTTCAGTCATATTAAGAGAGTTTTTTAAAAAATCAGGATATGAGAAGTTTCAGTCTTTTAAAAAAAAAAAATTTTAAAAGTTTCTTTTGTGGGAAAAGCTATTAACAAAAACAAAACCCAATAGTGTTTCTGTTTTAATTTTGATATTTTCAAATTTCTTTCGAAGGTAAATAATTAATTTTGGTTTCTATCAAAGCTACATATCTTTATGAGTGTGTTGACGCAAAAAAATTAAAAAAAAAAAACTAAAAATTTATCAAAAAAAAAAGAAATATGTATTGGGGAAGGTTTTTTTAGCATTTTTCCACTTTTATACTTAATTTTAGCCTTTCATGTCAAAAAAATTTTAAACCCTTTAAAAACCCCTAAGGGGTTTAAAAAAAAAAAATTTTGTTTAGGGGCCCCTTTGGCCGGTTTTTTAATGAATGTCTAAATTTTTAAAAAAAATCCAAAATTTTTAAAAAAGGGTTAATTAATTTAAAATTTTTTTTTGGGGTTTGCCCTTTCCCCCGAAAAAAAAATAAAAGGGAAAAAAAACAATTTTTTTAAAAAAATTTTTGTTAGGGAGAAAAAAGAATTTTTTTTTTGTATCAGTTTAAAAAAAACCAAAAAACCCTTTTTTAAAATTATTTTTTTTTTTTTTTTTGTACATAAAAAAATTTTTTAAGTTAAGTCAGAAAAAAAACCCCTGTTAAAAATTTTTAAAACACAAATAGTAAAGCCCCTAGGATTTTTTAAAAGAAATTTTGGGAGATTTTTTTTTTAAAAAAACCCAAAGTGGAAAAATTAAGAAGGGAAAAACAAAATTTTTAAAAAAAAAAAAACCCCCTTTTTTAAAAAATTTTTCCCCCTTTTCCCCTTTCCAAAAATTTTTTAAAAATTTTTTCCCCCAAAAAAAAAACCCCCAAAAAATTTTTTTTTTTTTTTTTTAAAAAAAATTTTTTTTTTTTTTTTTTTTTTTAAAAAAAAAGGGGGGGGGGGGTTTTAAAAAAAAGGGGGGGGAAAAAAAAATTTTTTTTTTTTAAAAAAAGGGGGGGAAAAAGGGGGCCCCCCCTTTTTTCCCCAAAAAAAAATTTTTTTAAAAAATTTCCCAAAAAAAAAAATTTTTTTAAAAAAAAAAAGGGGGAAAAAAAATTTTAAAAATTTATATATATATATATATAATTTTAAATATTTAAAACATAGGATTTTTGTCAGTAATTAGTAAGAAGTATATAATTATATATATATTTTTATTTAAATAAATATTATAATAAATTAGGTTATATTTATATACTTCTCAATAACAACCGACTAAAAGCATCAGTTTCTATGTAAACGCAGTAGATGCATTTAAACCCACAAAAAAATGAGTAAAAATGGGGCGATACATAAATATAAATAAAAATAAGTGTAATTCATAAAAATCTGACTTAGTGTTTTTGTCTCCCTTGTCGTAACTTACCTAAAAATTATAGAGATGTGATAGCTTCACTCAAATAGTTCCGAAAAACTGCACTTTACAAAAATTTAACTTTGGAGGGACTTCTGCCCCCGTGGGACATAACTCCTCTCCTAAAAATTGAATGAGAAGATATTTGGTAGAATAATTTGGGTAAGGTGTTCTGTAGGGAAAGTTGGACACACACAAACATATGAGCCATATTGATGAATTAGACTCACTTCATACGAACAAATGACTATCAGCATCACCATTTCAGTTTTTATCGCAATCATTTGAGGTGGGGATGTAGGGGACGTGAGAAAAGTACAGTGTTTTTATCTTTTATATCAACACTTTTTTTGACCCTAATAAATAAAATATTGCTTCAGTAGAAACATACGAGTTAATTCTTCTTCACATGGTGATACCTACAGTTTTCAATATATTTAAAGAGCATAATGACGTTATCTAAGAAACTTTTTAAGTGAATGAAAAAGTTTGTGAGATAATGCCTTCATTTTCATTACAGATATTCAACAACAGCTGTTGACAGTACTCTGTGAAAAAGATTTAACTCCATGTTTCTACTGAAGCAATATTCTATTTATTTGGGTCAAAATAGTTTTAATATAAAAGATTAAAAAAACTGGAATTTTTATGCATCTCCTCTTGAACACATAAAATAATGTAATATGTAACCATTCTCAGGTAGTACGTGCCCTCTACGTTTTGATTATTTTGCAATGTTATAAGGATAGGAGCTTTTGTTTCTTCCTTCAAGCCGGCAAAAAGTGAAATATGTAACCATTTTGAGGAAGTTACGGCAATTTCTCTAAGTATTGTATTTTAACGTTTAATGAAGAATGAAAATAAAAACCAAAGCAAGTTTTCTCGATTCCATTATATTTTTTCAATAAATGAGCTCTATTGCTACAATTTTACCTAATTCCGAATGGAGAATGTCATTATATACATTTTGTATCTCATATAGTTGATAAACGGAAATTTCAGCTTCTGTAACCTACCCTTAAAGTCATTTTCATTTTCCCATGAAAATAGCCAGTTTATTTATGATCTAAATTAACGCCTAGATACAAATTTTAATCAAAATCGTTATAGCCGATTTTGAGCAAATTATTTTTTCTTTTTTCGATCTTTATTAACTTACTCTTAATTTTAAGTTCAAACAGACACACAGACAGAGTTGCAAATATTACTTTTTTTTAGGGTTTAGGAGGATATCACCATCCATCAACATTTCAGGTTAAATTTTTTTACGGCCGCAATACTTTACCTTTTGTGTTCGTTAAGTTAAAAAATATAAATATTTGCATATAGCTTGAAAGTTATTGGTTTTTTTTAAAAAATATGCTTCGGATAAAATATTTGTATTATTAATAGATATACATATTTGTAATAATAAGTTATTTCATATTTCAAATAGTTTCGGAGATATGATAAACAATTATAATTTACGCATCAGACCAGAGCCTTTAAAGTCATTTTGCCGAAATATTGAGAGTAGTCATTTTGTTTGGAGTAATTACAAATGTTTAGAAATGAAATTTATTCAAAATTTTTAGAGTGGATTTTGAGAAAATCGACTTTTTCTCTTTTTGGCCTGCAGTAAATTACCCTTAATTTTAGGTTTGGATATCCAATTACCAATCCTCTTCGGGGAAACCCTATAAATCCTTAGATACCAAGTTTTAGCCCGATTGGTAAAATGGTTTGGGCTCAAATTGGATGTACAGACAGACAGACAGACGGAAATTCAAAAACTACTTTTTCCGATTCAGGTGTGGGGTGGGGTCATGAAACGTCGAGATTCATTAAAATCTCGAGTTCGAATTTTTTGACGATCACAATACTTTCTCTACCTGTAAGATGGCAAGAAAGTAATAACAAATTGTGTTTATTTATGTAGCTGTATGCACTAAAATTACTATACATTTTGTATGGCACAATTTATTTATAATACTTTGTTTTATTCTGATCCCTAATATGTCAAATTACTATCGCAAATTACAATAATGAAATACTTGAATTTTTTTCCAAATAAATATTAGTTCAAAAGTATATATCAGCTGAGAAGGGCAATAATTGAGTATTGAAAATTTTAGCTGTCAGTATTTTTAGTGGCAAAGCTTTGTAATTGTTAAAGTTAAGCTAAAACTGATAATGGTTTTGAAGCCAAGTCGAAGTTTCGAAGTTTCGCACACCCTGGGGTGGACTGAGTTGCTAGAAGTAGTCTGGGGCTGCAAATATGAAGGCCCTTAACATATATTCACAAATATTACTTAAGCTATAAATGTTTGTATTAGTATTATTATTAAATTCAATCTCGAAGTAATTTCGACTTAATTATCGATGGATACATCACTTTGAACTCCACATAAATTAACTAGGGGTGGACGAGATCCCGAACTCTTGGGAAAATGTTGGGAATTTATTTATTCCCGTTGGTCGGGTGGGGTTGACCATTTCCCGAAACGTTTTGTTCGGTAACAAAACATAATGCTCCAAGAAATCAAACAAAGGGCAGCGGTCATGTTTTAGCAGTTACTGCTGACTCATCACTGTTAATCTCTTTTGTAGACAGTCTTCTTCTTTGTTATTTAGCAAACTTGGTGGCTGGGATGGGGAGGAGGTTATTTTATCACGTCTTGTAGAGATACAAGTTGGGAAGATCACTTAAGTTAGCCCCCACCAACCCCCTCAAAAATAAAATTTAAATAAACCAACGTTTTGCACCTGTTTTGCACACAAGTATTAAGTTTTACAATATAATCCTAGATATGATACGACTTTTTATGTTTAGGGAGGGGGGAGGGCAAGTTAAGGGTAGCCCCCTCTTACACTAATCGGGTTCTTTTTTAAGGTCAAAATAAAAGTCCGGTTATGCACCCAAGTATGAAGTTTTGCACCCTAGTAGATTATTGAGTAAAAAATATTTAAAATACAAACAAATTAAGTCTTTGGACCCTTCCTCCAGCCCCCACACCCTCAAGTTAAGAATGTAAATATGCCATCGTTTTCTAAATATTTAGCACAGTTTTACACCTTAAATAGTTTTTCAAGAAAAAATGTTCGGTGGCAAAGTTAAGAGTAAAACTCCAAATTTAGAAAATATTTTTTTTGTAAACTCCACTTAAGTTTTCCTCAGGAAATAATCATTTTCTAAATACAATAAAAACGGGTTTTACAAAAAATCAAACATTGACCAAATAATTTTTTTTAATATTTCAAATTTCCAAAAGAATTTTTGAAACTAACCTCAAATTATGTATATTTGTTAAAAAATAAATATATATTCTTATTTATTATGATAAACAATTGACTGACACCAATTTAAATAATATATTAAAACACATTTTGAAAGATTTCAAATTTTCAACATTTTATCATATGTAAATTACCCTTAAATTAATATATTTTATAAAAATCAACAAACGTTATTATTAAATTGTACAAATAGTTTTCATTTGGCAAAATTGTTAAATCTAGTTTCAAAAAATCCACTTCAGCTGTAGAATTGTCCAGAATGTTTCTAGATAGGTGGAAAACGATGGCATATTTACATTCTTAATTTGAGGGTATGAACAACTGGTCGATAATATGAATCCGTGAGAAATTAGCGAAACAATACTGCGTTTTTTTAAATTTATTAAATGGTGCCTCAAAGATTTAAAAAAAAATATTGCAACTTCCGGAACTAGTTCAGAACCTTAACCCTTAACCCTTACCCTTACCTTGCCCCCCCCCCCCCCCCCCAAACATAAACAGTCGTACCGTCTCTGTTATTAGGGTGCAAAACGTAATACTTGGGTGCAAAACGGTGCCAAATAGGTGCAAAACGGGTGATACATTTAAATTTTAATTCTGATGGGGGTGGGAGAGCCAACTTAATGAATCAAAGTTGGGAGGCGCGTGACTTATTATGCTCTGTTTATCAAGAGTGATTTGTTGGGTTCAGCAAGGGAAAGAGTTTGAAATATTTTTAAAAGGACAGATGTATTCTTCTATCTTTTGTGGTGCTGAAAAAGGGTGGAAGAGAAAAAGGAAGAAGCTTGACAAGGTCAACCATTTATGAGCGTTCGGCGTGTCTGTTGTTGTCTAGCCAGACAGGGAGTAGCGTATAAGGGGTGTCAAATATAGAGAGAATATTTAAGAAAAGTAACATTTAAACCTGGATAATATTTTGCTGTTTCATACATAGAGTAAATTGAAGATTTGCCAGACATTATGTTTTTTAGGTTTTTTTTTCCTATGCAGATAATTAAATATAAAACACCATTTTCAAAAGAAATTAACTAAAAAAAACAATTTCCATCAAAATTGTATTAAAATTAACTATTTTAATAATTGTATAGTTTGATATTAATTCAAAATTTTATTATTTGTTAAAAAAACTATTCGCGCACACTTCTATTTATTTTATTATGTTATTTTTTATTGTTTTTATTACCTTTAGCAATGTTTTTTAAGCACCAACTCTTATTACTCGTACCGGATATACGCTTATTTACTAATTATTCTAGTCTGTTAGGAATGAAAAAGATGTAATTTAGAGGTGTGTCTGCATTTGCGTGGATAGAGTGGAAAACCATAGGAAACCACCTTATTACACCCAGCCAAAGTCAAACTAAATATCCCCGTCATCGATAGTTTAACCTATTGCGAGACTGGTGCCTTAGACCATGCAGACATCGAAGCGGATTTTAATAATACGAGTATTATAGCTTTAACAAGTCTTGACATATTAGTTTATAAATCAATATATTTTAAATCTATGATTATTCTAAAGGGCAATTTTAAAATTTCTCGTCCCGAATCCTGATATTTTAACTAATTCCCGTCCCGAAATAAAAATTCCATTCTCATTCATCCCTAAAATTAACAGTTTCTAGTTTCTAGTGATACCAGCAAAAAATACTTTCAAACTGTTAAACAATAGCTAGGAGTTTATTTGTGATCCATTTAAGTTTGTAAAATGACCCTCCACTGCTACTTGTAGAGATTACAAAGATAGGAACAGTCAGTCTTCACAAAACAAATGATTTTACGTTTGGCTTAAGACAATGTTAATAAACAACAACAATAAACAATAAACGGAATTGTTCATAAAATTTAATACCATAGCATATCTTCAAAAAAATGTATTCTTGGCACCCTTAGACCTACTCAATGGAACTATTGATTACAATTTAATAAATACAAACATTTAGAACTTAATGGATATTTCTGTTTTAGTTTAAAGTACAGGGCGATCTGAAAGACCCATATCAATGGTAAGTTACAAATTATTTTCAATGTGATCTTCACCAATGTCAAACCACAAATGTAGGCGTGTATTCATGTCCTGCAAAATGCGGGACACAATAGCCAGCAACATAGCGCGGCGCTCTGCAGAAAGTTGCTCACCCAGATGGTCCCTGTTCCTGATCTTCGCCAAGTACACTTTGAATTTTAGGTAGCCCCACAAGGCAAAAAAAAATCCAGTGGATCAAAGCAGGTGACCGAGGAGCCTATTCCAATGATGCCCTGCGACCAATCCAGTGTGGAATTGTCATCCATCCATTGACGCACTTTCATGGCATAATGGGGGGTGCCCGTTCTGCATGAAGCACTGCGTTTGGGAACCCATGATGATCAACTCGAGCCTTAACAAATCACCCAACATTGTCAAAGAAGTACGGGCTGACATTTGGATCCTTCCACAGATCACACCAAACCATATGTGCTCAGATCCTTGTTGCTTGCTGTTTATAAACCAGTGTGGGTTTTGTTGGGAGCAGTAGCGCAAGCTGATGTAAAAATTCTCTTCATCTAGGAACATTACTGTGGGCAAGAATTCCGTGTCTTCCTTCAGGTATCTCAGAAACCTCTTGTGCATTTGAACTCAACAGTCCGGATCGTCCTCCGTCATGTGGTGCAACACTTGCATCCTGTATTGGTGAAATGTTACAAAGAATTGATGCGGGACTTTTGGGCCACTCTGTACAGACGTGTGCAAATTATTGGCAATTTTCTAATTTTAACGAAATAATTAATTAATTCGATACCAAACTTTTACTAAACTATACCTACATACACTTTTACTTTACTTACAGTCTTTATACTCATTATAGTACTAAGTATTGCACCCTTTAGCCCTTATTAAGGCTTCGATTCGAATTAGTATACCCTCTATTGCTGTCTTGCACAATTGTACAATATAGTCATCATTTTGCCACACAGATATAATGTGTTTTACTGACTTTCCTTGGTTGTCGGGTACTTCTGTTGTTGTAGAATCACCTTGCAATAACTCCTCAGGCATTGCGGCTATATTACTCCATAGCGGCAGAAATGGTCATTTCACTTTCAAGTTGTCCACATATTTAACTTACACACACCTTCCTATATACTACATCAAGAAGGTCACTTACTAAATGAATGCGTCTTGGTTGCGTGGATCGAGAGTGTGCAATGTCATATAAGGCAGTCTTAGAATCTTTATTTAAAGAACACTAATGTCGATCCAGAGCATTTATATGCTAATGGAGAGGGGTTACCATATTAATGCCCAGTTCATTCCTACAAACACCTCCTAGAGGTACCAGGACTGACAATGTCAGGGATCCTGTGAAAACCCTTTAAATTGGAGGCAACTTAGTAATAGCAAATTATACGTGTCTGTTTGATAGGTAAATATACAGCTTAAAAATTTCCCGTAATTTTATTTGAAAACGTATATATCAGCTGGTATATATAGGTTAATGAATATTACATTTTAAAATAATCACTTTGAACTAGTTTTTAAAAACTCACCAGTTAGAAGGTAGCCATGACCAGAGCAATGAATATATTCTTCTTAGGAACCCTCTTGATGAAGTTAAAGAAGTCACCTTAAGGCTGTAGTTCCAGCCATCGACAAATACTCAGATGCAGATCTCTTCTCGTAATAGAATGAACATTCTTTACAAATACCTTGTAAATAAACAAGCTTGGAGGAGATATAGGGATTAAATATAGACAGGAGAATTTCTGTGGAGCGGTATTTTACCGTAGCCAACTTAGGTTTTAAGAAAATAAATTACACGTATAGAGTAGATATGAAGTATGTGACTTTAGAAATACACTTACTTTAAATTTAGTGGAGAGTCATTGCGAAACATTAAGAGAAAAACCTAATTTTAGACGTTTGGGATTTGGACATTGACACCTCTGACACTAAAAGACCAACTAGACCAGTGGTTCCCAACCTGGGGGCGATCGCCCCCAAGTGGGTGATTTGGGTTATTAGGGGGGCAATAAATAAGTGGGGGCAATGAGTATTCAAAGGGGGAAAAATTAAAATAGTACTGTACAGTACAAGTTGCCGGGTAGCACGAGTCACTGGCTATTCTCAGCCGGCGAGTTCACTGCACTCACCCCTCTTCACAGTCCCTCACCTGTTGTTGTTCAGCGCGGCCGACTGGTGACTCAACCCCCTCCCCCTCCTGCCAACACAACACACTTGCCATTGACCTACATTAGTCTTCAGTCTTCACTAGCCTTTGTGTGCCACGCCACCAGTTTTTGTGCGTGTCTTTTCTGTTTTTGTGCGTTTGTTTTGAAGTGTAAAAGTTCATGCACGATGGATTCAAAAAAGAAGAAGTGTCGTCAATACTCAGCTGAGTATTTAAAATTCGGCTTTATCACGTCACCGCAAAATGTGCAGTTTCCACATTGTCTTTTGTGCGATAAAACATTTACTAGTAATGAAGCCATGAAACCTTCGCGAATGAAAGATCATTTATCAAGAGTATACAGTGATAAAGTGAGTAAAGAACTTAGTTATTTTCAACACCTCAAAGCTAAAGCTGTTAAACGGCCTAATGTGAGTGAATTATTTAAAAAACGAGCAACCGATCTTGACAAAGGTCTTCTTGCTTCTTACGAGGTGTCTTTATTGATCGCTAAATGAGGTAAACCTCACACAATTGGCGAAACTCTTGTTTTACCGGCTACCAAAAAAATTGTTGAAATCATGCTAGGCAAGGGCCCTAGTAATAAGATAAGTCAATTGGTTCCTTTGAGCAACAATACTGTTTCCAGGCGAATTGACGAAGTGGCCACACAACGTTGATCCAAACTCACCAATTTGTTGAAAAAAAGTAAATTTGAATTGCAGATTGATGAATCAACTGTGATTGATAACAAAGCAATTTTATTAGCTTATGTGAGGTTTATCAATGAACAAAAGGAAATTACCGAGGAAATGCTGTTTGCTAGAACTTTGATCACTGATACGAAAAGATCGTCGATTTTTAAAGTGGTACAAGATTATTTTGAGGAAAAAGAGATTCCCTTAACAAACGTGAGCGCTTGCGCAACAGACGGCGCTCCTGCGATGTCAGGTCGTCATGCTGGGTTTCTATCCCACCTTAAGAAAGAAGTGCCAGAGGTCATCACTATTCACTGTGTCATTCATCGTCAACACTTAGCTGCGAAAAAATATAGTGGTGTCCTGCATGAAACCCTAAAACTGGTCATTACTGGTGTCAACAAGATTAAAGCTAATTCCCTCAATGACCATCTGTTCCCACAACTTTGTGATGAAAATGATGAGGAATTCGAACGCTTGCTTCTACATACGGCCGTGAGGTGGCTTTCCAAAGGAAACTGTTTGCGCCGTTTCTTCGAATTATTTGACACGGTTACTGAGTTTCTCGACACGTCTGATCCTGTTTTAAGTGAGAATTTGATGCAACGCAAGTTGGAACTTGCGTACCTTACAGATATTTTTGAAAAAATGAACGAAGTCAATATAAGGCTTCAAGGAAACAAGATGAACCTTATCAAGGCCAAAGGAATTATTTCATCATTCATCGCCAAGTTTGATATTCACGAGGTAAATATTGGCCGTAAAGAGCTGATTCAGTTTCCGACCCTTAAAAAGTGTTCAGTGTCAGCTAACGGGACTCCTGAACTCCCAGAAGACAAAATCCTAATTTTTACTTATCACCTTGACCAGTTAAAAACTGACATGGAATTAAGATTTGAAGATTTGACCAAGTTACAAATTCCTGATTGGATTCTAGATCCATTCTCGTTTGAGCTGTGGATAAGCTTGATAACTCTTTGCAGACAGAGTTTAGATCTGAAGTATGACTGTGAGGCGAAAATCATTTTCAAGCAGAGCGGTTCCGAGTTAGGCTGGGTGACGATTATGGACACTTATCCACAACTGTGGGGAAAAACTGAACCACTTCTCATCTCGTTCCCGTCAACATATTTAGTTGAAAAAGGATTTAGTTCTGTTGTCCAGCTCCTCACAAAAAAAGAGATATAAGTTGGACATTTGCCTCAAAGGAGACTTGCGCCTGAACTTGACGAACATAAAGCCGGATATTCAAGCTTTAACTGAAATACACCAGGAACAAGGCAGCCTTGGAAAAGGAAAATAAAACAATAATACATTTTCAAACTTTCATTTATTTTTTCAAATTTTAACTGTCAACTTTCTTAATTTTTCCAGATTCCAATTTTAAAATGAAAACATGTACTCCTGTTTTTTAAATGTACATCAATGATCTTAGTTAATTATTTCAGTTCTTTGTTATTTAAAAAAATCTGTAAAAAAGTACATATTTTTTTATATTTTATTCAAGAGTGACCTGATAAAACTGCTTTGGTTGTTTTTATATACAGTAGTAAAATTGTTTATAATAATAAAACCGCTTTATTAGTTACACCTTACTTCAAATTAAAATTAGGCATACAATGAAAATGAAAAGGGGGCGATAGGTGTTAGTCAACCTCCAGAAAGGGGAGATGGGCCACAAAAGGTTGGGAACCACTGGTCTAGGCCAATGCACATTTATATGGTTGGATAGAGAATTGAATTTACTATCAGGGCCTCGCTCTGTGCTCTTGACACAAATTCTTTTTTAGAAGATGTAATGCCTTCAAAAACGTGTAAGCAAAGATTTTCCTGAAAAAAATCCCGTACTTCCTCAGGCTTTGGTCAAATAGCTCAGATCTATAGGGTGTAGGCCTATGCATACTTATATTTTTGATATAGAATTGAATTTCCTATCAGGGACCCACTCTGTGCTCTTGACACAAATTATGTTTTAAAAGCTATAGCGTCTTAAAAACGTGTAAACGAGGATTTTCCTGAAAAAAATCCCGTACTTCCTCAAACTATGGTCAAATTGCTCAGATCTATAAGGACTAGGCCTATGCACACTTATATGTTTGGATAGATATTTTTATTTCCTATCAGGGCTCCGCTCTTGTTTTTGACACAAATTCTTTTTTTAGAAGATGTAGCGCCTCAAAAAAGTGTAAGCAAAGATTTTCCGAAAAAAATTTCGAATTTCTCAAGTTTTG
>JBCFYV010003714.1:0-26161 GCA_039000515.1 Timema cristinae
ATACAACGTTGTGAAACGGGACAGGGCAGCCCTTCTCTAGTTCAGCGGCGGCGTCAAAACCTTTTCGTATAAGGCCTCTTGGTGGAAATTCTTATTTCGAGTTGAAAACCTTGAAAGGTCTAGCGAGTGGGTACATAAGTCACGATTTGTCAATTGTACAAGGATGCCAACAACGACCTTTGATTATATCCTCATTAAGGTCCTGGTTGTTTAAAGAAGCAAACCACAAACTGGAGAAAACTTGTGGTCTAGCAAATACTTTGACAATCAGGAGCTCTACGTCCATCTTGTCGCGCGGAATCGCTGTTGAAAACAAACTACTTTATTATAAATTGTATGTCCGGCCAGTGGGGGATTAAAATCCCTTGAACCCCAAGGCCCAATTTTCTCTGCATCCCCCACACCCCTCCAAAAAAAAACCCCCACCAACAACTAGGCATTCACACTGGTCTACTATAATAGACATGGATATTGCAATAGTAATTTAGGTTCCGAGGAAAGTTTTTGTTCTATTTGAATTTTTTTTAATATTGTGAACTGAAATAAAAATAAATAATTAATTTGTTAATTTAATACTTGAAAAACATGAAAATTTCTTTTGAAACGTAGTTTTTGGATGGAAAAAAAATAATCGTTATTTTAAAAGATATTTTTCTTCAGACTCAAACAAAAGACAATAAATTAGTACAATCATATCATACATAATATTATGATCACTAAAGAAATAAAAATGCTTAGTATTTTTTTTAGGTTAAGAAAAACTATTGACTTTTTAAAATATTTATATTTTCCTCTGGCCTGCAGCCCCTAGGCCCGGGCCTAATGGGTAATCCGCCCCTGGATCGCCACGGTCCGCCTTAAGTCCCTGCCTATCTGCTAGGGACAAATATGTTTAAAAAAGGCAGGCAAATATTCATTAAAAATAGGGTACTCAAATAGGCACCTAAGGTGAAAACAGACATACAATAGCAATACAAAATTGATTTTACTACAATATATTGCCTGTAGCGATTTCTTTTTCTAATCAATGCAAGACTACCCCTTCGGGCTATACGTATATGCACTAATTATGCTAATGTGTTAGAGATGAGGAAGATTGAATTTAGAGGAAATGTAGTCGCATTTGTATAGAGGGAGAGTAACATTTTTTTAGGAAAAAACATCCTCACTACACCTAGCCGAGATTTAAACCCCGACCTCCCCGTTTTCGGCAGTCTAATCTGTTGAGAGAGTTGGGCCTTGGAGAAAGCTTAGACCATGCGGCCACAAAGTGTTTTAATTGTCGGGAACCGAATGGAAACATAATTGTTTAGCACTGTGTCTTACTACCCGTTCGGGTTGTACGCCGATGTACTAATTACACTAATGCGTTAGGGGTGAGGTAGGTTTTATTTAGAGGAAATGTACCCGCGTTAGCGTGGAAATATTTAGGAAAAAACACCCTCAGTGCACCCGACCGGAATATAACTCCGATCTCTTCTTTCCAACAGCCACTCTTTTACCCATTTTGACCGCTTTCTGCTTGTTTTAACTTTAAAGGCGAGCATGAGCGCTGCTGCCACGTCGTGTCCATTGCAGTGTCTAGGAAGAACCTGACTCGACGGGTCAGACGGATGAAAACCCCCAAAGTGTATGCCGGCCTTAAGAGGACGCTGGCTCAACAACTTGGCATATATAAACGCGGCTTACTTCTCCTCTTAATGTTGGGTTTAGCTAGTTACAAAAGAGAACAAGGCTTCAGAAGAAAGGGGGCATTAAATGAACTTTAGTTACTTCATCGTTGTTATTTATGTTGTATTACTCTTGAGAGGTCACGTGTGGGTTGTGGCATAATGGCCTTGACTCCAATGGTGCAGGCTAACTCACTCGGTTACAATTCTTATCTTCAATACACGATGTCATATAATGATTTAAAGGATATTATCACATATAATTACATTAGTTAGTGATTTGATATCTATTTTCATTTCGAATTAATACAAATAGAGTAGTTTCGGGAATAAACTACCTACTTAGCGATCATTCCGTTAGTATCACCTTGTAAAATAGTTCAAGGTCGGTAATAAACCCCAAGGTCTAAACCATAACGAATTATGCTTGACAGTGAGGTGTCACAAAAAAAAACTTTAATAATAATATTATAATAATAATAATAATAATAATAATAATAATAATAATAATAGGGACGTGTCTGGGCTACATAAATCTGTAGCCCTGTCTGTGGAAAGATTAGCCCGCACTAATGTACCGTTGCCCAGAGGACGCCCGAATGTACTACTCGTACATAAGTTTCATGAAAGGCTCTTTCCATGCTCTGACGAGATTTGATGACGGTAATAGTGAATATGACGGGGTTGAGCCAAGGTAGATCTTTACCTCAATTAAACCTAACTAAGCAAACACTGGTGACCATGGGAATTATTCCCCTTTCGAGAAAAATCGCCTGGTATCAGCCGGTAATCAAACTCGGGAGCTCAAGGTCGGCAGGCAGAGGCTCTGACCACAGCACCACGAGGCCTGTTACTTGGTGTATAATCATTCTTCTCTCATCGTGAGAACGCGAGTACCGTATGCTGGTAATGCTCTCCCTTACCATTTTCATAGGAAGAACCTCGTCTGACAACTACAACACGTTCATACGTCAAGTCATGTAATCTGCAACTGTTACTTTTAGCGTTATATGTACAATCCCTATTTGGAGCGATTAGTGTCCATTTGATAAGAAATAATATTTATTTTCTAATAAGGGTGAGAATAGTTTTTAATTTTGTTCCCCCACCCAATATCTAAGATCTAGAAACGTCTTTGTGAAATACTGTACTATAATACAAATAATATGGTAACATTTTATTGTTGACTGCAACAAAATATATTTGTATTTTCTAAGAGTTTATGTTACTAAAATGTTACTCTTAGAATTTAAATGAAAGAGAAAATTCGAATAGTTTAGCGAGCTCGAAATATCCCTACAACTTTCTGCTAATTAAACATAGACCTAATCTTTGAAATGTTTTATTATTTTGTAATTCATTAGTTACTTTTCCCGATTTCATTGGCTCTAATTAATTGTTTATCATGAATCCAACACAAATTTTTAAAATACATATTTGATACGTTTTTATTTACACACAGATAAAACCAGAGTAGTAATAATGTATTTATTTGGGAGAAGTTAAAGAAGATGCCTTTCATTACACTTAACAACTTATATAGGTAAATTTTAGTAAGAGACGTCAATTTGGCTCAAATAATTTTTATAAATATATCATAGTTACAAATATTATATATTTTTATATACAGGGTGGGCACAAAGTTCCTGGGCAACAAACTTTTTAATTAAATTACTGTATGTTGTCCTCCATTATCAGCACCAAAATTTGATTTCTCTCTGCGTTCTTTGGGATATTTCATTCCATGTTTGTGGCTGCATTTCTAGGAAGCAATCTTTGGCAGCTGTTTGCTGTAAGCGAAGTTGGGGAAACTTTGTCTTTCAATATACCCCAGAGTGAATTATCACACGTCATTAAGTCTGGACTTGGAACAGGCCATACTCAACAGTCGGACATTTTCGCAGTTTCACGTGCTTCCATATCCATGTCGGACAGCTCGTTCACACATGAAGGTTTGAATGGTTTAAACCCCCAAATCTCGATTAATAATATTTCTGACTGTGGACCAAGATCTCTTTCGAGAATATTTTAAAGCAAACTGGTGCATGATGCCTCCACTGCCTCCATATTACGTTTTCTTGTTACGGGACAGCCAAAACGTTTTACGTCAAAGATACTTCCAGAACTAAAGCCTTTCCTCATGAATGAAGGGTGTCAGGCTTTGGGGCAAGCTTTTTAACTTTGTGAACTTTCTGCTCGTATTTATTCTAAACTTTTTCCTAAATGGTTTTCCACTCTCCCTCCACACAAATGCGGGTTCACTTCCTCTAATTCAACCTTCCCAATTCCTGATCCATTAGCGTAATTAGTACTTAAAGCGTATAACACGAACGGGTAGTAAGACGTGGTGCTATTATTATTATTATTATTATTATTATTATTATTATTATTCTAAACTTATCAATGCTTTAGCTCGATCATGCACCCATACATAAGCTATAATTCTTTCTCCTATATTATATACACTAGTATCAGTCATAATGTTAATGAATCAATCTGAAACAGACAAATCACTAAGATTAAAGTATAATGTTGTCCAGGGACTTTGTGCCGACCTGTTAATAAGTTACAAAGAATTGTCAAAACCATTGGAATGGATTTTCTCAGAAACATGTTATAATGACATAATGTATTGTATCATACATACATATATATGACACACACGTGTGTGTATATATAGGCTTAAGTCTGTGTGTGTCTCGTGGGGTTATTAGGTCAGCATTCATTCCAATGGTATTGACAATTCTTTGTAACTTATTAACAGGACGGCACATATATATACACATAACATATATGTGTGCGTGTGTGTGTAAGTATGTATACACACACACGCAAATTTAAGTAAAATTTAAATAAATATAAATTTATATCTAATCTCGAGAGCCAGTAAATTAAACAAATTTAGCGGGAATCAATTAACAAGTTTTTAATTAGATCTTAAATTATTTGCACTAACCCCCACACAATCTGTTTGTTGTAGTTTCAAATTTCAACGAAATGTCAAAGCGAGAGAGAATAATAATAATAATAATAATAATAATAATAATAATAATAATAATAATATATCGTAGCTCTCATCCCGGCAGACATGGTCAAGGTAAACCACCTGTGACCTCGATGGTTATCCACGAACAAAACGTTAGGAAACACCATTTGTCATGAGGGCCTGCTCTGACACGCAAATATCAGACAGGGTTTTGTAAGTTTTACTGATAAAATGTTTTGACCTCCACAAAGTGGTACAGTAATGTGAGCATTTTATTAAACTACGCGTCTTACTACCTGCTCGGGCTATACGCATGTATATACTAACTACGGTAAATACTAATGTATTAGGGGTAAGGAAGGATTAATCTAGAAGAATTGTTCCTGTATTTACGTGGGAAGCCATTTAGGGAAAACCACCGTCAATACACCCGAACGGGATTCAAAACACGATCTCCTCATCATCGGTAGCCTATATCATATTATTTCAATTACTATTAAGTTACGCCTACTTGCGGAGGTGGACCCACAAAACTATTTGTTAGGGTGGCAACAAACTGAGACTAGACCACTCTCATTGGTTGATAATAAGAAGGTAATAAGATTAGACCACTCTCATTGGTTTATAATAAGAAGGTAATAAGATTAGACCACTCTCATTGGTTGATAATAAGAAGGTAATAAGATTAGACCACTCTCATTGGTTGATAATAAGAAGATAATAAGATTAGAACACTCTCATTGGTTGATAATAAGAAGGTAATAAGATTATACCACTCTCATTGGTTGATAATAAGAAGGTAATAAGACTAGACCACTCCCCTTGGTTGATAATCTGAAGGTAATAAGATTAGACCACTCTCATTGGTTTATAATAAGAAGGTAATAAGATTAGACCACTCTCATTGGTTGATAATAAGGAAGATGTCGAATAAGATTAGACCACTCTCATTGGTTGATAATAAGAAGGTAATAAGATTAGAACACTCTCATGTTGTAAAGGTAATAGATAGAAACTCTGGTATATAGAGTAATAGATTAACCACTCTCACTGGTTGATAATAAGAAGGTAATGAGATTATAACACCTCTCGTGGTTGATATAAGAAGGTAATAGATTATACCAGTCTCATTGGCTTGATGATAAGAAGGTAATGAGATTAACACACTCCATTGGTTTATGATAAGAAGGTAATGAGATTATACCATCTCATTGGTATATAAGAAGGTAATGAGATTAAACACTCTCGCTGTTGATAGAAGAAGGTAATGAGATTATACCACTCATTGGCTGATGATAAGAGGTAATGAGATTATACCATCTTATTGGCTGATGATAAGAAGGTAATAGATTATACCACTCTCATTGGTTGATGATAAGGTAATAGACTTAACCACTATCATTGGCTGATGATAAGAAGGTAATGAGATTAATACCATCTCATTGGTTGATAATAAGAAGGTAATCAGACTAACCACTCTCATTGGTTATAATAAGAAGATAATGAGATTAAACACTCTCCTTGTTGATAGTAAGAAGGTAATAAGATTATACCACAATTCATTGGCTGATGAATAAGAGGTATGAGATTTACCATCTCATTGGCTGATGATAAGAAGGTAATGAATTAAACCAATCTCATTGTTGATAATAAGGTAATGATATTAAACCACTCCTCATCTTTGATGATCAGAGTAATGATTAAACCAATTTTCCGAAAATTTATAATAATAGGTAATGTATTAAACCACTCAGCTCTAGAAATCTTCCATTTGCACGACTTTTCAGAAGTATCTTGCAATCCAGGATTTCTTCACAGAACTGAAAATTATCGGTATCATTGCTATAACAACAGAGACAATATTTCTTCAAGATGTCTAGATCATCATTTGACTCGAGAAATAATCCATTTATATCCTAAATGAATCGAAATCATGGAGACGGAAAAACTTCCTTTCATTTCATTATGAAGGCGACCAATAACTCCTTTCATTACCCTTATCATTTCTTCTTTTGCAGCGAGCCCTACCTCCCTGGCTTTTTCACCGGACATTTCGCTGGTTCGGAAGAAAAGCGTCATCAGTCAAAGAGTCACATTTTTCAGTAGAGACGATAGACATTTTCTCAAAAATTGAAATTTATTTAAGTCCTTCACATGAAGTTTCAGGGGTAAGTGCGACTTGCAAAACTTAATACTGTTGGTGCAATTATTTAAGAAAATTATATACTTCAATTTATCATTAACACTTTCTTCGTAATATTTTTTCTACTATCTATACTTTGAATAGTATTTTTCTAGGTATATTTTCTAAATTTGTTAGACTTGGACATGGGCATTTTGGAAATAAATGGTACGGAACTCCGCAAGGATTTTCTCGCTCTATTGTGTAAAAAATGAAGATATTTACCCAAAACTCGTAATATATGTAACTACCTAGCACGCCCCCTCATCACAGTTTGACCTTGAACATGCCTGTAAACATCCTTGTGATACAACAACATGTTGCTGCGTATGTTCTGTTGGTTAACCCCCCTGGCATGACCTTGAACATGACCATGCCTGTTGTTGTCGCAAACTCTGTCGTGTTGGTTTTCCCCGGCAGACATGTAATTAATTGTCGATTAAGGGCGTTGGAGTACAGGAAATCAAACCCTGGGAACTCCCTCCCGCCAGCACCGTTGATTGATAAATGCTAATTAATGGTCGATTATCGATGATTGGGAATAACAAAGCAGGATGCATGTTGCGATATGTTGATTACTAATTAATTCAGTCCACAGCTCTCCCCCTTCCCCTCAAGACATGTAATTAATTGTCGATTAGGGGCGTTGGAGTTTGGTATCTGAACGGGAAATCAAACCCTGGGAACCCCCCAAACACTCACATCCTCGCCCTAGACATATCGGTTATTGATAATTGATGATTAATTGTCGATTATCGATGATTGAGAAGGTTTCTAGCGTTGACAGTGAATAAGACACAGCTATTACAAATCTAAAAATATATTTATTATACACTTTTACAGGAATGACGCATATAATCGTTCATACATTTTTCCACAGTGTCTCTTAGATGTGTTAGTAAAATTGTTTTTAGTTCACAATCCAGCATGTAATAGTCCAAACCGACGACCTGACGCGTATAGTAGGTATCACTTATAAGGTCCAGGTTTCTGATGTACGTTTCCACCGTAGGATGTTCTAGGTCGATGACATCCGCTGATTTTGTTAACGTGTCGCACATATACATGACGAGTGTGTCGATCAAATCGTAGCTATAGCGTGCGACGGGTGTCGACCACATGTCCCGTCGGTCGACGGCGACGTCGATAAGGTTCCACACGTCACAAAGACGCGCCCAGCTAGGTGCCAGATAGGCGACCCGTCTGAGTCCGGCATCTCGTTTCTCGCTGATGACGACCATACGATCACCGCACATGCGTCTCAGGGAGATTTCATGATTAGTCATAGTAATCTTCTGCGAAGGTTGCGTGTTGGTGAAAAACTTTGATATGACCGATTTGTAGCTGCCCAGTTCTTGCCACTCTGCACGGTTAAACACGGTACAGTTCACTCCGCATTTTTCTAGCTGGACATAGGCGTAAACGTGTTCTTAACGCTCATGCCGACGATGACTCGCTTGGCGTCGACTTCGTCCATCGGAAATAAAGTGTTGAAAATACCGGTGATGGCGAGCGGCTTCACCGGCATTGCTTCGCGTGTGCATATCGTCTTGGGCTTCCATGATTATGGCCGACACGCCGTAGGGATACCCCTTTTATAGGCGCACGCCGATTGGACGCAGTTTCTTGAGGGGCGGCGGCAGGACCCTAGCGTATTGAAAAATGTGTTGTAATATCTCACCACCATAGAGTCGTTGGCAGTATGATCGGTGGGCGAGAATAGGGTCAGGAAAGTTTTCAGCGGAATGTTCTGGGCGCGATAGAGAAGATACATGAGACAGTAATGGCCGCAAACGTCCGAGGCTATGCTTTGAAGTTGTATCGTGTTATAAGAAGTGTGACAAGTGTTTTTGCGTATAAATGCCCGATGTGACTTAATACGGAGTGGAAAACAATAACTGTCAAAGTATTCTCCCACGCCGTTCTAGTCGTTAAAGATGGCGAGCCAATGCGTCCCGGGCTCAGTGTGTGGATCAGTGTTGATTACTAGAGCGGCAGGTCTCGCTATTCTTGCGGGTAGTTGATCAGCAGGGAAAACACCCGACCGTACAGAACGGAACTACGGGACTACGGGCTTGTTTTCAGCGCACGCCTTATGGTGTGCGTGTCCATCTTCAATCATCCAATCTCGAGATCCCCAGACGATGGAGGCCGAACAGAAATTCCACACAGAACTATGTGCCATGCACATGATGCGGCCCAATTTAAGTGTTTTCAACGAAGGACAGCCTCTGTCGTACAGATCTACGATGGGTGTAGACGTTTATTTGGCTAGAAACCTTTTCTTTTCTGCCCCCTTGACGTAGACGGTTTCTGCACGCGTTGTGGCGCGGGAGATGAGGGATTCTAGCAGACTGTAATTAACATTACCACTACCCCAGGGAATACCGTGCATATTGTTGACGATATAGTCGGCTTTCTTTCTGGCAGCGGTGGAAAGTTCCTCGATAGCGTATGGGGGTCTTAGCAACCAATGTTGCAGTAGTGTACCGCATACAGATAAAACACTCAGTTCCTTGACGATAAACTCTTTGCGGTCGTCGATGAAGCTCTGGAAATCTACAACGACGTCCATGGTTTAAATGACGTGGGTAAGGGGCGGGAAGTCGCTTATATTAACTCCCATAGTCGGTCACGACGTTTCGGTCCTTGTCGATTGTGATGATGTTGGCAAACTCCCCGTAAACGATACAGTTGACTGTTTCGGTGAGAGCTCTGGTGAAGCTCACTTCGATGCTCAGAGAGCCGTGCCGCGTCAAATTCCAATGCGATGACATGTGGGCGGACAGATTAGGTGTAAGATCGAAAGACATGAGATGATATCCCTTAGGGAAGGCTTCCCGGGTGATGTCGCTACCTTCGTCCATGTAATGGATACCCGTTCCAGAAAACAGTGTGTGTGGTAGGACATTACATAATTGCCGTTTGGAAAATCGGGCTGTAACGGTTTTGACGGCACTTTTTCCGTCCACGAGAAATGGTTCATGCCGTATGTTTGAAAGTTGAACAGGTTCTTGGTGGCGTCTCCGTTGAACGCCGCGTTTGATACAAATCCCACGATGCATCGTTTGGGTAACTGGCCGGTGAACACGTTGTCCAATGATTTCCTTTGCACGCCCGTAGGAATAGTGAGTGTTTTTACTTCAACACGGGTGATGGTATACTTTGCGGGACTGACGTTTAATGCCTTGGCATGTGCCAACAGTATAGAAGGTGCTACTTTGACACGTCGCACTAGAAGGCCGGCTTCAGCGATGTGAACCTTAAAGTGAGGGAATTCAAGGACTGCCATAAGACTAAACCCGTCTCGGGAACGGACCAACTTGACTCTGAGTTCGGTGCCGTTCAAAAGGTATTTCTCTTGGTTAAACACGTCACCGTGTAGATATCCCAAAAGATCCACCGTCTTGCTTTTTGCGGTGAGACTGCGACGAGCCTCAAAACCCCTGTTGCCGGCGTTAACCTCCTCAAAGGTTCCGGGAGTGTCTACGAACCACAGACCATAAGTCAAATGCGTTCTTTTGGCTTCACTGTTGTAATTGAGCAGCGTCTCGATGTACGCTCTATAGGAATACGTGTTGCTGGACGGTGGAACTCGTTTTTGGTTTAAAAACACATCCACCTTTGAGAATAGTGAATGCAGCCAGTTGTTGACGGGAGCGATCTGATCCACCTCGGCGAAAGCGCCACCGTCGGGTTTCATGATAGCCGCCCTGAGATAGAGCATGGTCTGTGAAAGATCGATATAGAACTCGCCCTGGCCGGTAACGGTAAATTCTATGGGCGAATCATCAGTGAGGGAAGAGACAGGTTTGTACTGGAGCCATTGTCCGCTTTCAAGACTGCTTTGAGTGGGTGGCACGGAGAAGAGATCTAGTTCACTGCTGGCACACTTGCAGGACTGGGGGTGTAGAAACGACATTTCAACTGCAAATATCTACAGCGTCTTTCTTGATCTTTTTACGTCGGACGACGACAGAAGACTGACGTCGTTGCTTCTTACGACACCCTTTATATCATGAGCCGGTCATCAGCGTGTTGATCTTCTGCTCGACCTTGGGTTTCAGGTTTGTTCCAACCTCGCCAACACGTTGCCGTGGGGCCTCTTTGAAAGGACGCCGTTGATTGGCGACGTCGGAGAGCACGTCGATACCCGTATGAAGCGCCTGTTTTTCAATGGCTTTAGCGCCGCTTCTCAGCAATGGTACGACGCTTTTGAAAAGGCCGCTGAAAAACTTCCTATCCCGTGCCCGCGTTGATAGGGAACACCGTGGTAGATCGAAGATATACCTGTTCCAGCCTGGTTGACGTAGTATCTTTGGTAGGGACAGTTCATGTTGAGCAGCGTCGAAAATGAAGTTTCACACACACTTTCCAAACTCGAATGATACAGGTTCACCAGTGTCTGTTCTTATATTGATTTCCAAGCTTTCAATTTCCCTTCTAAGAACTGGCATGTAGTGCAACGGATCATAGCTAACTGTCTTATGTATGCCGTAGAGATAGTTTATGTTGTCGATACCGACGATACGTAACAGCGGTGGCACAATGTCACCCACGGGCTGAGGATCGACGATATTTGTGTAGATGTACATTTGCGAGGGCAAGTCTAGTAGAATTTTGGCGGCGTACGGTGACTTTGATCAGATTAGTCAGAGGATCGAAACCGAGCTGTAGGCTTAGTTGACTTGATAGAGTCAGCAGCTGTATATTTGGAGAAGAAGAGACAACGTCCACTTTTTTGTTGGGGCTTCTGTACTTGAATACAACTCCGGAATCCCCTTTAAACGCCTCTACGTCGTTTAGAGCTTTGATCATTCATGGATAGTGCCGTAGTTTCCAGGAGGGATATGATCCTTGAATATTTATTCCACGCCATTAGAGTCCACCCAATTGTCCCATACAATATTTTGACCCTCGGTTACGGTGGTGAAAGAACACAGATATTGAAATTCAGTGAGAGCGACTTCCCACCGCCCGTCGAGTGTAAGACGGTAAGGAAGTTGCGTGGTGAAATTAATGAGGGTATTTTTCGGGAAATATCCCATAGAGCTGTCGCTCGGCAAAGTGAGGTATAACTGGTCCTTCATGGTAGGTCGCTGACGTAACTGGCAGGAATCCAAGAATTAAACTTGGCGGGGTAACCTTTCCACTGCACATACACTTTCTTTCTGGCGCCTTTGTCCTTTACACGTAGTATTTTATCAACTTTATAAAAGTTTAAATTAAATAGAATACAAGGTGATGTTACAATGGCTATTCATATTATAGCTCAATAGCCTACAACACACGTGCTCAGTGCTCACATGATTCACACAGAGAGAACTGTCTAAACAAAAGAAACGCTGGGCACTACAGAAATGGCGTGAGTGTCGGTTTACAAGTAGGCCTACGTGTGATTGGTGTAGCTTACCCAATAATAGCACAAGAATTACAAACGTTATTACAACAATGACTCCTATATTCTCTGAAAGATTTATTTCAATTTCCTTCCATTGAGTAAAACAATATTGACGATTTTTTGCATTTTCTAATCTTGGTTGCTCTTTCTGGTCCTTTCCAGTAATTTAACTCCTTTTCCGCTCTAATGTAGACACTAGTGACTATAGACTGATAGGTGATAGCCAGTTTGAGAAAAAAGCAAACAAGTAGCGCAAAACTTCTTCTAAACATCCATTTAAAACTTTTAAACCATCTTTCATTCATTAATTGATTTTGTTTGGGAATTAAAGGACTATTACTATTTTGAAAATATACTTCTAACCCAAGCTGATAATTTCTGTCCTCAGTGTAAGAGACAAAATTACTTTCTTTGAGGTCTTATTAAACTCAAAAAAATATGGCAATTTTTTTAATGTGAATTTCACGATGGCTCAATCAGTCAAAAAGAGATATACAATAAAACAAAATATCCTACATATCATTTATGTTGTCAACAGCCCTTTTTCTACACTAATACAAAGCCTACAGTGATGAATAAGGTATCAGTGGTTAGCATTTTTTGCAGACTTCTGACATAACATATTCAGTTTACGTTAAAACACATGGTTTGCTTAACATTTAGGTTAAGAGGAAAATCTAACAATATTTTTGTATAAATTACTCTCTTTGCTATTTTGTGTATACACTTCGCTGTGTATTTAATTTCAACAACCCAACAAAAGACTAAATCTTTATGGGGGGAGGGGGCAGTGGGGGAGGTAGGGAAAGGTTGAATGTGCGGAAGTTATGAAAGGGTTTAGTGGTAAATTTGTATATTTTAGGTGACATGGTGGTCTAGGGGTAAGGTGTCAGACTTTTGTGCTGGCGGCCGGGGTTCAATCCTCGGTCCCGGCACAAATTTATCTGACTACCAAACCCTTCCTTCACCTCTGACAAGACATCTTGTGAATGTGGGGAATGCCAGACCTCCACCATGGTTCGGATTCCACGTTAAACTGTAGGTCCTTCATTTCATCTCACAATCACTCTACCATTACACATTAGCGTAAGTGCGTATAACCTGAATGGGTAGTAATACGCGGTGCTAATAATAATAATAATAATAATAATAATAATAATAATAATAATAATACCTACACTTTTTTTTATTGCATATTAATTTATTTTTCCTGATCATATTTATATTGTTCTACAGGAGGTTAACATTTCTTAATATCGGGTTATTTGTTTTTCTTGATGTTGTAATGATATGAAATTATGCATATCAATAATTTATTATTTAAATCTATATTCAAAATTACGATATTTAATATTCGAGTGGGCTGTAAGATTTATTTGTGTAGAACTGTCGAGTTGTAAGGTGTGGTGAAATCCTTCTACGTCTCTATTTAAAAAGACAACGCACTTTCCGTGGAAAGAGACGCACCTGGATGACCTCACCCCTTTTCTTCTAGGAAGCTTCGAGAAGGAAATGTCGCTTGATATACCCCTTGAAATGCGCACATCTCCTCACTGCTGGTGATCCTTCCTTCTCGACAAGAACACGTATAGCTAAGATTCATTTAACGCAATAGTCGGGCTTTTATCAAATATATATAAAATGCGTGTGATATCTAGCTAAAAGTAAACAGTTTATTCATTTAAAATTAAAATAAAAGACTATAAAAAAACACCAGAACTTTTAATTTATAAAATAATATAATTAATTATTAAAATAATATCACCCTTACGATGGAGTATAGACATTTCTTATCAGGCTAGCATTTTAATTATTACAATAATGGCTTCCCAACGTGGAGGGCCTGATAAGCTGAGTTAAAAAAATATATAATTATATACATAAATTCAGTTCACAACCCGAGAAAGTGAAAGTGAGTGCTCAAAGAACAGTGAAAGTGCCACAAACAGCTTAAGTACTTAAAAAAAAAAAAAAAAAAAAAAAAAAAAAAAAAGTGACTTAAGAAGAAGAAGTTCCAAAGCAGGCGACGTCGGAAGAAGAAGTTCCAAACCAGGTGACTTCAAAGGGAGAACTTCCAAATCAGGTAGCTTCACAAGAAGGTCAGAGCTTCTAGACTTCAGGTGAAGTACGCAGGGAGAATCTTACGTAAGTCATCAACAACAACAAAATTGCATTAAATATGGAAGAAACGGACAGTAGTAGCAGTGAAGATAACCTTCCCCTAGCACAATATTCCCAACCAATAGTAAAAGAACATTCTTGTTTAGAACTATCTGATCAGGAACAACGTGAACAACAAATTAAGAAGGTAGTTGAACCAATAGCTCATAAAGAAGAAGACTTAAGGGGGGTAGAGAATGTTTCAAAGGTAGAAGGTATAGCTCAACAAACCACCTCAGCAAATGACCTCAATGTAGTATTAATGCAGTTAATGCAGCAAATGAAAGAGAGTAGTGAAAAGAGTGAAATGTTAAATCAGCAAATGAAAGAGAGTAGTGAAAAGTTGAGTCAGAAAATAGATCAAAATAGTCAGAAAATAGATGAAAGGTTCGACGAAACTAGTCAGGAGCTACAAAAAAATAGTCAGGAGCTACAAAAAACTAGCCAGGAGCTACGAGAAAATAATCAGAAACTAAACATTAAGTTTGATGAAAAATTTAAGGACGTAAATGAACAATTCAACAGGTTAGAACAAGAATTACAGAGTAAATTTCGAGAAGTACAAAACGACTTTGACCAAAAATTACAGAAAGTACAAGAACAGACTAAAAGTGACCAAATGCAGGTAAGGGACGAACTACAGACGCTTAGGGAAGACTGTAGTAAGTCAGAAAAGCAGACGAATGAGCAGATAAAAGAACTCAAAGATGCAAAGGAAAACTTGAAGTTTAGACAGGACTCTTTAAATTCTAAGGTAAAAACTACTCAGGAAAGTTGCGAAAAAAATAAAAATGAAATTCTAGAACGGGTACAAAATTTAACAGAACGGTTTGCGACTGTTGAAAAAGAGCAACAAATATATAGTGATAACCTTAAATTCCAAAATGACCTCTTTGATGGACACACTGTACCAGATGTGTACATAAAGGAAATAGTTGACCACCAATTGGACAAATTTAAGGACAACTTGACAGAGACTGTGGACAAGACGTCACAAACAGTCAAACAAATGCGACAACAATTAGAACAGGCTAAGTCAAAATATGACGAGGTAGTAGAAAAAGGGACGCTAATTACCACTGGTGCCTTAGTATTACCCAGTACGGGCATACAGAATCAATTAATGGAATCTGTACCCACCTTCAGTGGAAATAATGATAGGGTGCATGCTGTACAATTTTTGAAAAAGATGGATAGACTTTTTGAAAATAGTAAACTCACCGAAGCACAAAAAATAGCATTTTTTAATTCAAAGTTAGTAGGTGACGCTGAAGCGTGGCTGAATAATCACGAGGCTGAATATACATCATATGAAGCAATAAAGATACCTTTTCGTAAAAGATTTTGGTCCGTGTATAAGCAGGACAAATTAGTAAATGATATTTTTACAGGCCGGTATGATCCACATCGAGGGCCTATGTGTGACTATTACAATAGATATGCCATGCAGGCAGGGAATTTGGACATCCCTATTGACGAGGAAAGATTAGTAAATCAGTTATTGCATCACTTCCCACGTGAAATACAAGATGCTCTTATAGCTGCTAGAGTAAAAACTAGCGTTGAAATGAGAGAAATACTAGAAATATTTGATGAGCGCTCTAGGAGAGAAAGGTCGAAACCACACATGCAAGATAGCTCATTTCAAAATGGAGGAAACCATTTAAATAGGGAGGGTAGACATAACCAGGCACGACCTATCCAGAGATCGAACCAGGAGTCGAGAAATCGAACTTGGGAAAATTCCAATAATCAGGGAAACAATTTTAATCCTAATTACACTAATCCTAATCAAAAGGGAAATTATTCTAATCCTAATTACAAGGGAGAGTTTTCTAGACCACCAGGGGATAGAATAAACTTAATCCAAAGAAAAGAACACAAGTGTAACGTTAGTCAACAAAGAAATCAGCTGATGAACACAGACCTTGAAAAAATAGAACCACACCCACTAAAAACCCATGTCATTGTTCATGAAGAACCTGGACAAAACTTACAAAAAAATGGTCAGACAAGTCATTGAGTTGCCCGACAATGACATCCACTCAAGTTAGAGAAAGGGCCGATACTTTAGAAAACTGTCAAAAAAATATTTGTGGTGATTTGAAAATAAATAGTATTTTACAGGGTGACCCAAAAGAAGATTTAATTTTTGAAGGCAATGAATATAAAAAACATAGCAAAGCCGTCTCACCTGAAATAGAAGGTAAAATTAATGGAAGAACTATAAAGTTTCTCATAGATACTGGATCTGAAATAACAGCCATTTCAGGGGAATACTATGAACAATTGTGTAAACAGAATCCCAAAGAAGCTATTCCCACACTCCCTGTGAGTAATGTAACTATTATGTGCGCAACAGGAGCTAAAAATAAAAAGGTAAAAAGACAGATATTATTGGATGTAGAGATAGGGGGAAATGAAATGACTATTATATTCTTGGTTATAGAAGGTCTTAACGTCTCAGCAATTTTAGGTGCAGATTGGATGGTCAGCCTAAATGCAGTAGTTAATTTTCAAAGTAAGCAAATATCAATTAATAAAGAACCCTATAATACAAATGTTCCATTTGTAGGAGAGTCAGAATCGAATTTGCTATGTATGCATATAACAGGAGTGGTTAATAAAAATGATAATAGCTCTTTGATAATTAGAAAGAAGGTAGAGGTTAGACAAATAAGCATAGATGACCCAAAGATACCCTGGGGGGAAATAGAAGATAAAATAGGCCAGATGGTAGAAATTCCTATTGAACGCAAACAGAAATTATTTGAAGTGATGTGGCAGTTTAAAGATATATTTTCTAAAAAACCAGGGCTAAACAAATTTTATAAATGTCAATTACAGGTGTCAAACCAAGAACCCTTTAACTGTAAATCGTATCCTGTACCATACAGTCAACGGCAGGCCGTAGAAGAGACTTTAAATCACTTGATGAACTGGGACATTATTGAGCGGTGTAGCTCAGAGATAATAAATCCAATAGTGGTTGTAAACAAAAAAGATGGGGGGTTAGGCTATGTTTAGACGCTAGACGAGTAAATCAAATCCTGATAAATGATAATGAAACCCCCGCCCCTGCCAGTGAATTAATACAGAAGTTTGATGGATGTCAGTACTTAACCTCACTAGACCTTGTATCATCGTTCTGGCAAATTGAATTAGAACAGAAATCACGCAAGTATACGTCATTTATGTATAATGGAAGAACGTATTGCTTTAAAAGAATGCCATTTGGATTATGCGTCTCAACCAGTAAATTTATAAGAGGGTTAGAAGCCGTCCTGGGAGAAGAAGTACTTAATTTTGTAACCTTATATGTAGACGATATTTTAATAGCATCAAAAACATACGAAGAGCATATCGAACAACTTAGTATGGTATTAAAAAAACTTCAGGAAGGGGGAATGACTGTTAATCTACATAAGTCATCAATTTTATGCAAAGAAGTCAATTTCCTAGGTCACGTAATCTCCACAGGTGGGATTTCTGCAGACCCAGCAAAAACAAAAGCAATTAGAGAATTTCCTACACCAAGGAATAAGAAACAACTTCAGGCATTTTTAGGACTGATAAATTACTATAGAAAATTTACTAAACATCACTCTGATCTTGTATACCCCTTGTTACGATTAATTAGAAAGAAGGAAGAATGGTTCTGGGGAGAGGTAGAGGATGCTGCAATGCTAAGGATAAAACAACAATTCATTAATACCGTGATGTTAAAACACCCTGATTTAAGTAAACCAATGTGCGTTGCAACAGATGCATCGGGAGAAGCAATAGGAGCTGAGCTCTTTCAACTAGACGAACAGGGTGATCACAGACCAATAGCCTTTGCTAGTAGGGTGCTAAACGGCCCTGAACTAAACTACACAATCACAGAAAAGGAACTATTAGCAATAGTATTTGCATGCCAACAATTCCGAATTTATATTTATGGGAGACCCACAAATTTATATACTGATCATAAGGCTCTTATTTTTATAAATAAATGTAAACTTTTGCATGGTAGACTAACTCGATGGATCTTATTACTTCAAGAATACAATTTGAATATTCAATACGTCCCAGGTATTGAGCACACTGTACCAGATACAATTTCACGGTATCCAGCAAGAGGAGTGGTTAAACACACCACTGATTCAGAGTTTAAGATATTAGCACAAAGAAAAAATACCAGTAGTGAACAGGATAGGAAAATCAAACAGGAATTGCCAACCCTACAAAAAGAGGACCCTAGACTTAAGTTGGTGTTTGAAGAATTAGAAAAAAATAGCCCCAAAATAGAAATTCAAGATCGATACCAAATTCATGATAATTTATTATTTAAAAGAACCATGTCAACAAACATTTGGACCATCTGTATTCCTAAAAAATTAATTGAGGTAGTAATTGATAGTTGTCATCAGCAATATGGACACGTGGGAGTTAAAAAGTGTCAAAAGGTATTACAAGAATCATGTAATTTTCCACAAATGTACAAGTCAATTGCAAAAGAATTGCGTAGTTGTGATATATGCCAAAAAAGTAAAATTCCAAATGTCAAATATGAGGGTTTAATGAAAAATATATTGACAGACGAGCCACTAAAACTAGTATTTGTTGATCTATTTGGCCCACTCCCTTCCAGTGTTAGGGGTGTGCAATTTATTTTCGTCGTTTTAGACATCTGTACCAAATATATAAAACTATATTCGATCAGAAGGGCTACTGCAACTATTATTACCAATAAAATAATCAAAAGCTATTTTAATGATGTAGGTAAACCACAAACAATAGTATCAGATCATGGCTCACAGTTCGTAGGAAAAAAGTGGCGTGAAGCTATGGCAAAAGAAGGGATAGTTGTAAAATACACCTCTATATACCACCCTCAAAGTAATGGTGTGGAAAGGGCTAATAGAGAGATTGGACGATTCTTAAGACTCTTCTGCCACCAGAACCATGCCTCATGGGCGTCCTATGTTACAAGAATAGAAGATTGTTTAAATAGTGTAACTCATGAAAGTACCGGATATACCCCACTAGAGCTAATGAAAGGGATTAGACCTAGTAGAAAACTAGAAGAAATATTTAATTTTCCACCTAGGACAGAACCGGATAGAGAAACAAAACTTTACTTGGCTATAGAAAATTTAAGAAGTGCAGCAGAAAGACGAACTCAATATCATAATAAAAATATATCTAAGCCTATCAAATATGAAATAGGGCAACTAGTATTGGTAAAATCTCATAAACAATCGTCCAGCCTGAATAAAGAGATAAAGAAATTCTTTCTTTTATTCAAGGGACCTTTTGAGGTTATAAAACAAATTGGTCATAATGTTTATCTAGTGCGAGACCCAGTTACGTTACAAATAAAAGGCAACTACAATTTGACTGAATTAAGACCTTATTATAAAAAATTAGCAAATCAAAATTAATATATATATATATATATATATATATATATATATATATATATATATATATATATATATATATATATATATATATATATATATATTAATGTTGTCCATTGATTCCACAATCGCCTGGCAAATTTCATTGTTATGTCAAAATAAAGAGAGTTTCATATCATATAATTTTAATATGTAATAGGTGTTCAGAATTGAACCCGAGGTCTGTACACAAAGAAGAAATGCATTTATATTGTAACTAAATGCGACTTAGGTTTGTAGTTACTAGAAATCCTACGCAGATTTGTAGCGTTGAATGTATATCAACGTTAGTTAGTAGTTACTAAAAAATACGACGAATATTTCCTAAGAAAATGTATTGTTACAAAGCAGATAAAGAAAAAAGAGATGGAGAGTAACCCTTGTCCATTATATTCAATTCTCAGAGAAAAGGATTTCTTTGACAAAGAAATGGTTAAAGTAAACAACTATAATGGCCAGTAAGGCAGGTAGCATTTTTCTACATGAAAGTAAAAAGAATAAACTTTTTTTTTTACCTATCTCACACTATCTCTTTCTCTGACAATATTGTAATAGAAGATAGTTTTTTCTATATACATGTCTTAAATTATGTCATAAATTTTGTAAAACTTTAAGTATAATTTTAATGAGATAAGGATAATAAATAAATTCGTTCAAGGTTCTATGAATATTAAATTCTATGTATTCTGTATATTATATTAAGCAAAGATGATTAATATTGAATTATGTGTTGTAATACCAATGTGTTAAGCAAGAATGATTAAAATGGAATTATTTGTGTTGTATTAATAATGTATTAACAAGGAAGCATTTCAATGTTACTATATTAAGTGTGTCATCTTTATTAGACAAGCTGTGTTTAGATAAATAATAATAATTTATCAAGGATTTATCATAGAAAAGTAGTGTATGTAATTCAAGGGCTTATCATAGAAATGTAGTGTATGTAATTCATTAAAAGTGCCTTAAAAGTAATAATATTCAAAATATCGATTCATCAGTAACAGTCGGGAAATTTTAAAGATAGAATTTAAATGCATTATCAAACAAGGGTCAAGGTATGAACCTATTACAAAACAATAAAAATGTTAAAATTTGCAAGAAATTTTATAGGCCAAAGAAATGAACGAGTATTAAGAATCTTTGATACAGAGTAAAAAAAAAAAAATTGATCGATCTAAATGATCGATATGAATTAAATATATTTGTTTACGACATCCAGTAATGATCGTTCATGGTAAAGTACCATCATAAATGCAAGATGTCTAAAGAAAAGGAGGGTATGTTTTAAATTCGCTTGGTATGGATAGGTAGTTATGCAATGATATGAATTATAGTCGTAGGTTTAATATCTAGTCTTCGTGGAAGATACACCAGTTGAAGGTGAAGAACTCGTCGTTGATCCTAATTGCACCAAATAAGGTGAGCTCCGTCGTTGATCCAATATACCTTAAGGTGAGTTAAGTCGTTCAAAAATAAATATAGATATATATATGGGAGGAATTGCCCCATAAAATCTATTTATGTGAGTATACGTCATTGAAGAAAGGTAAGATAATAGTCGACGTAATTCATTTTGTTTAAACCTATACCAGGGAAGGAATTAAAGTTGTCTGATGTGATTTTCTGGTGTGTTTCGTAAACAAATTAAAACAATATAATTAATAACAAAACTAGATAAAAGTATTCAACGGTGAAGTAAAGGAGAATGTCAAATATTTTGTCTTGGGCCTATAAAATAAAAAAATAGCTGGAGCAAAGACTGATTTAATTAAAGTCCTATTAAAAAAAAAAGTTAACTTAATTAAAATCAAATTGATTTGATTAAAACATTGTTAAAGAACAATGGATAATAACCATGATATTAAGGAGGATCGATCAATGAATATTGAGATAGATAATTTAAAACATTGTGTAATAAAACAATTAAATTAAGGGTTTTATCTACATTGTATAACATATTATATTAAATATGTCAAATATATTGTATTAAGTAAATAAAATGTAATTTTAGTTAAATATTTTAGAACTAAGATTTTCTGAATAATGCTATTGGATAAAAAAAACATAATAAAGAAAACAAATTATTTTAGTGTGACACTGTTAAAAAAAACTTTTCTGTTTTGTTGTATGTAACAAAGGAATTTCAAGAGAGAAAGTATGGTTGAGGACAAACCTTAACTCAACAATTGTACTTAAAAATAATTTTGTTCTGTATATTCAATTTTAAGTGAATTTATAAGAAACATGTACATTATGTAATTGCTGTTAGATATCACACACGTTCAATCTTTCCAGCAATTAGGGGGGTAACTGTAATGATATGAAATTATGCATATCAATAATTTATTATTTAAATCTATATTCAAAATTACGATATTTAATATTCGAGTGGGCTGTAAGATTTATTTGTGTAGAACTGTCGAGTTGTAAGGTGTGGTGAAATCCTTCTACGTCTCTATTTAAAAAGACAACGCACTTTCCGTGGAAAGAGACGCACCTGGATGACCTCACCCCTTTTCTTCTAGGAAGCTTCGAGAAGGAAATGTCGCTTGATATACCCCTTGAAATGCGCACATCTCCTCACTGCTGGTGATCCTTCCTTCTCGACAAGAATACGTATAGCTAAGATTCATTTAACGCAATAGTCGGGCTTTTATCAAATATATATAAAATGCGTGTGATATCTAGCTAAAAGTAAACAGTTTATTCATTTAAAATTAAAATAAAAGACTATAAAAAAACACCAGAACTTTTAATTTATAAAATAATATAATTAATTATTAAAATAATATCACCCTTACGATGGAGTATAGACATTTCTTATCAGGCTAGCATTTTAATTATTACAATGTGTGCCTATTATCATATGCTATTGTCAGGAACTTGAGGGCTTGTGGTCACTCATTGATGTTTGAGTTAAGGTGCACTAAATTACCCAGAGGTTTTGTGAATGAGAGTTATCATTAGGGACCGGATTCTTAGGCACCAAATTTGTTTAAAATAGGCAGGCAAATAGGCATTCAAAATATGGGATTTAGGCACCAAAATAAGCACTTGAGAAAAAATATGTACACAATACGCAATGTAAAATTTATTTTATTACAAGTTTGTTACCTGCAGCTTACAAGTAATTTACATTGCTGTGAATCACTAGATACATTTCTTAGGTTTTCAATTCTAAAATTGGTTCTATTGTCTGATGTAATGATTTTATAGTTAAAAAAGCTTTGTTCTACTTCACAGGATGTCAAGGGACAAAAATTTTTATTTGCTAATTTTGTAGGGGTTAGATTTTCATCCTGCAATAGCGTGCCGCTTCCTCTCAAGATGTCTGCCACTGCTCAATAAATGAGTTTTCCCAAAGTCGAGACCTAGCTAGATCGCTTTCTAGCACCCAAAAACGGTAGATAATCAATTTAATCTAAATCCTTGAACCCGTTTTCAAGCTAAAATTTACAAATATACAACCCCCCCCCCTTTCCATGCCCCCTAAATTAGTTTTCCCAAAGTCGAGGCCTAGCTAAATTGCTTTTCTGCACCCAAAAACGCTAGATAGCTCAATTTCATCAAAATCTTTAGGCCCATTTTCAAGGAAAAATGTACAGGTATATAATAGACCTATATACAAGAATGTCTTGTTTAGTATGGTAAATTATGGTAATATCTCCCGCGCGATGCAATGGCCAATGAGTAGAGCAGAACACGTCACATGCCTTCTTCCCCCTCCCCCCCCGACCCAATAGTGCCCCGAAACTTCCACTTCTAAGAAACTAAACTCTCCTTCAGAAGGGGAAAAAGAGAGAAAGAGAATACAAAGCGCTGAAATAGGTGCATTTAAGGCTTTAATTCATAAAATAGACAAAAACCAACAGGATAGGCAATTATAGGCACTATAAAATTAGCATATTTTAATCGTAATCACATGAAATAAATATATATCAACTGCCTATGTTTTACAATATAGGGGGGAGCGGGGGGAGGCAAATAGGCAAAATTTGGTCCCTAGTTATCATATGTGCCAATAACTATAGCCAAGACAATGAGGAGAATCACCAAACACTTGCTTATTTACATTTAATCTACCAGGTAAAACAATGGTAACAGAAAACACACATATAAATATTTAAAGAAAGTCTTTTTTAAATATTTACTCTATCAACAAAAAATAGTGATATCTCTGTAAAAAAAATTGTTAATGTAAAAGGGTTAGACAAGTACTCACACTCGCAATATATGCCTTAAACAACACTAATAAAAATCTATTCTTCATAGGAACCCCTGCCAAGAAAAATCAACAAAAAACTTAACATTTAGGTCTATAACAAATTTTATCTAACATGGACATTATGTTTCTGATATCAAATTTATGCTAAATATTTTACAAAAACGAAATAAGTGATGTCAAAAAGTTTTCACATGGTCATTCATATTTCAAAACATAATTTGATAACTAACCACCTGCCTTGGTGGCGTATTTGGCTAACACGCTTGTCGTGTTGAGCTCGACTGCTGAGGACGGGGAGACCGAGGTTCGAATCTCGGTCGGGTGAACTGGGGGTGGTTTTTCCTAAATTGTTTTCCACTCTACCTCCACGCAAATGCGGGTTCACTTCCTCTAATTAAACCTTCCCAATTCCTAATCCATTAGCGTAATTAGTACTTAAAGCGTATAACCCGATCGGGTAGTAAGACGCAGTGCTAAATATTATTAAATATTATGATAACTAACCCAGCATACATACCACCTAGAATCGAAAAGAACCACGATGTTCACATTGCATAAAAAGTGAGTCTTAGAATCGAAGATATATGTTGTTATCGTGTGTTGTAATGTTTCAGGTGTCCAGTGTAGACTGCCTGCAGAATGCTACCCCACTCTGCACACTCATTACGAAGATATATGTTGTTATCGTGTGTTGTAATGTTTCAGGTGTCCAGTGTAGACTGCCTGCAGAATGCTACCCCACTCTGCACACTCATTACGAAGAGATAGGATGTGAGCCTGTGTTTGGAGATGGACCCTGCCCTCTTAAATACGATTGCAGTAAGTAGCATTTATAAACATTTATAAATAAAAATATTAGAGGTAATTTTTTACATTATTTTCTCTATCACTTTAATTCAATTTATTACTATTTGGATAACTTACTGGACTACTTAAGGAACCTGAAGGGGCATGCGTTGCGCACCTCTGGAAGTATTCACTCACCAGGCTGTGTAGGTAAATTTTACTTTACATCCATCACTGTTTCCAGCGTGTGGCCTGGGTCAGTTTTTAATCAAGCCATATATTTTCCACTACCAGCTTGCTGGGCCTGTCATAGCTTCATATGCCTTATAATCTACCTCAAGACTAGGACAGGCACAACATCCAGTCCATTAATCCATCACTATGAAAGGGTAAACTCACATTTCAGCAATGATATATTTTTCGGCCATATCAAGATTTGAACTCGGGACCCTTAGCTCAGCGGAAGGACGTGCTACTGACTGAGCTAAGGTGTTGGATGTGTAGGTAAACTATACCAATTTAATCAGATACCTGGGAGTTACCCTAGATGAAAAGAGGAACTTCACAGCGCACATGGAGGGAGTGATGGGGAAAACTCTGTCAGTGATGAATAAAATTATAAGCATGGGACAGAGGCGGTTTTATCTGCCTATGCGGATAATAAGGACATACCATCAGATGATCCTTCTCTCCATTGTGAGCTATGGGGCGTGCATCTGGGCTCACAGACTAACCAATGTCGCTCCGGCTAAGGCGATTCAGGGTCTGCAGAGGAACATCTTATTGAGGCTGACGGGAGCCTACCGGACTGTAGCAACGGATGCATTGAGTGTGGCCCTAGGTGTATGGCCGTTGGACCTCCTCATAAGGAAGAAAGCTGTGGCGTACTGGCTAAAAAAGAGAAACTTGGAGAAGGTGAGACTCCTCACCACACACGATGTGAGAACTTTTGGAGAGGCGGAAATAGTCCTGTTGGAGGAGTGGCAGAGACGTTGGGAGAGAAGTGGGACAGGTAGGAGGACTTATCAATTGTTCCCAAATGTGGTTGAGAGACTAGAGAATAAGCACCTCCAGCCATCTCGGCGTCTTGTCCACTTCATCACGGGGAAGGGACCGTACCCGGCATCTCTAAGGAAGCTGGGATTGATAGAGTCGGGGAATTGTCAATGTGGTGAGGAGGAACCCCTGAACATGTGGTGCTTGAGTGTGTCATTACACTAGAAGCAAGAAGGAACTACCAGAGAGAGATCCAGGGAAGATTAGTAGGCGAAGTACTGAGGGACCCGCATTGAAATTCCCTTTGA
>JBCFYV010003715.1:0-50803 GCA_039000515.1 Timema cristinae
TGGGATTAAACGAAGCGACCTGTTGCTCGTGTCAGTAATTTCATACGTTAACGCATGACGAGCTATGAGATAATTTTTTCTCTTCAGACCCGACCTTTAATTAAGTTACTGTAGCGTACATCTCAAACGTAAAAACGGTTAGCGATATAGAGAAACCGTTACACAACAGGTAACGCCCGGGTTTAAAACTGTTTTAAGTTGGGTTGATAAAGGGAACACGAATTAAGGTATATTTTTTTAAGTTTCTATAATAAAAGCCACCTCTGTGGTTTAGTACTCAAAATTCTTGGATACAGATCCACTGGTACTGGGTTCGATCCCGATGCTTCCAACTTATCCGTGAAGCGTGGGTCAAAAATGAGGTAACTCAGCCTCGTGGGGACACATGAGGAGCTACTAAACAAAAAAGTAGGGGACAACCGGTTAGAAAATGAGATTAAGGTCCAAAGGTTGCATTGTGCTGACCACAAAACATATAACTAGAATTATCACTATCTTCGCCAAAAGACGGCAGCTGCTCGGGTCGGTGTGGGATTGCGAGCTGACGCCCTGGAGTTTTTTTATGACAAAAATATGTTTTGGTCAAACTAAATAATATTTTGTCTCAGTAGATACATTTAGTTTAATTTCCCACATACACCCCGCCTCGGTGGCGTAGTTGGCTAACGCGCTAGTCGTGTTGAGCCCGATGCTGAGGACGGGGAGATCGAGGTTCGAATCTCGGTCGGTGAACTGGGGGTGGTTTTTCCTAAATGGTTTTCCACTCTCCCTCCACGCAAATGCAGGTTCACTTCCTTTAATTCAACCTTCCCAATTCCTAATCTATTAGCGTAATTAATACTTAAGCGTATAAACCCGAACGGGTAGTAAGACGCAGTGCTAAATATATAATAATAATAATATAATAATAATAATAATAATAATTATTTCCAACATTAGTTATCTTAACTGATTTCGAATATGTTTAATGAAAATTGCATAATTTGAGTAGGACTTTTTCCTTTAATTTAAAAAGTTTATATTCAAATGTCACAATGTTCAAGAAGCATTTAAGAATTATTTTTAGCACCACGTCTTATGACCCATCCGGGTTGTACACACATGTAAAGGATGTGCATCCACATTTGCATGGAGGTAGAGTGAGAAAACATGAAGGAGAAACCCCAAGTGCACCCAACCGGGATTGAATCCCGATCTCCCCGTCTATGGTAGTCTAGTTTAACACGAGAGTAGCGCATCAGGACCATGCGGCCGCCGAAGCGGGTCTTACCCTATGAGTGTAATTAAAGGAAATGGCCCTGAAAGGTAGTAAGATGCAGTGTAAAAAAAAACATTGATTAAACCTTTGCAACGGGCGCGTCAGTATCTTCTAGTCTAGTTAGCCAGTGAACAAGAGGTCGGGGTTCGAAACTTGATTCAAGTGAAATGAGATGTTTATATTTAAATTGCTTTCGACTCTTCCTTCAGTCAAATTTTGGGGCATTTCCTCTCAGTTCTACCATCCTCGTCTCTAGATCCTTAGAGCAGATATGCGATTAGCTCAAACGGGCAGAAGGACACGGTTCACGTAAATATAACTTCCAACCAACCATCGGAAAAGAAGACACGGAAAAAATGGATAAATTGTGTCAAATGAGTGATATTTGAAATAGAATTTAAAAAAATAACGTTGACCTATACATCTAAGATAAAAGTGATGGCATTGAAGATATGTGACAAAGTTCAGAGAAAAAGAAAAAAAGGATGAAAGCTTCTGACTGTCTCTACATAAAGTTTCTCTTCCAAAATTTCCCCCGATAAATTATAGAAACCCCCCTGCCTCCTCTCTCTATCATAGTCTTCAACTGGTGTACGGATGAAGAGATGAAAAGAGAAGAGAAGATGGAGGGATGTGTTCAAAGTATATTTCTGACCTAGAGAGTAAAGAATAGCTCCTTCACAACCCTCTCGTTTCACCTCTTTTCTTGTAGCTCCTGACACACTACCTTCGTGCAACCCCTTCTATACATCGCGAAGAGAACTTCAATAAAACAAGACTCGGGTCACGCCATCTTCATTCAAAATCCCCCACCCCCCCCTTTTTTTTTACATCTCTCCATCTTTTCTCACATTACTCATCTTAAACATTTATTTTTACCTTGAAACAAAACACGAGCGTATTTTTAATACCTCTTATTTCAATCAAGAATTTGAAAAGTATTCTTTTCTAAAAAGTGACGATTTTTTTTATTAAAATGTAATTTCCCTTTTAAAACCTAAACTAATTTTATAGCAATGATAGTGATTTTTTTTGTTTTGTTGAGTAATTAAATTTGTTCAGTGAAACTTAAAGAGATGAAATTATTTTATCATGAAAGATGCTTCCAAAACAATATGTTTTATTTAAATATATATATTTTATATATATATGAGAATATAAATATATATATATGAAATATAAATATATATATATGAAAAATATATATTTCATAACAGTTAAGTTGAATAGACGTTAAAGTATTAGTGTTTGATTTATAAATATTAAAATTTCAATTATATTTATTTTGCTACATGTTAATATTATTATTTCTAGTTTAAAAAAAAATATTTGCTTTTAAATTGAAACTAATGAATCTAAAAATAAGACTATTATTTAACATACGATCTACCCAGTCAGTGTACCAGTGTTACCAACGCAACAACAAATGCTACGGAGTTATTCATCAACCTGATACTTTGTAAAAGGCATTAAAATAAAGTTTTTATTCAATTCTTAGAGGACAGTTAATGTGATTCACTAATTGTTCCACTCCCCACCCCCTACCCCTTGGAAGTGCATCATGCCCCCCAAGTTGGGAACCACTGTTTTAAATTACTCCGCAGTTGAAGCGGGTTTCATTTTAGTCGATTAATGCCGTACAAGTTTAAAAGGCGAAACATGAGCCTCATATTTAAATCCAACAAAACGAAACCAGGTCACATTATATACCTCAAAGTATCAAATTGATATTCATTTAACGTGAGCGGTTTCAATCTTCAAATGAAATATGTCGTCATTTGCAGTGAAGCTTCGCAACCGCCCGAGGATATCGCCTTGTGAATCCCTACAATCATTTCCGTTAAGTAGTCGATGCTTCCAAGGGAATTTTTAGCGACGCGTTGCAATCCAGGGATCGTTCTCAAAGTAGTATTGCTGTACTGAGGAGCTTTGGCCTAGATTAGTCAGAGCACGTTGAATTCACCATAAAAGAGTGGTTAGTTGAAATTTGTCCAGTGAAAAAAAAAAATAGCTCGAGAAGATAAAAAATATGGTTTATATTCTTCACGTCTCACTAACCATTTGGGATATCAGTTATGCGTGTTTTTTATACAACACATAAATACGTATGTATAATAATATTTAGCACCGCGTCTTACTACCCGTTCGGGTTATACGCTTTAAGTACTAATTACGCTAATGGTTTGGAATTGGGAAGGTTTGAATTAGATGAAGTGAACCCACATTTGCGTCGAGGGAGAGTGGGAAAACCATTTAGAAAAAGAAAAAAAAAAACAGTTTCACCCCCGAGATTCGAACCTTGATCTCTGTGCTCAGTAGTCGAGCTCAACACAACAAGGCGTTTAACTAACTACGCCACCGAGGCGGTTTGTATGTTTAAATATATACATGTATAGCCACATATACACAGACACACATACATATTTAAATATATATACCCATATTGATATTACAGGTAGTTAGTAATACGTGAAGAGTGTCTTCTAAATCAATGCATTTTCACTGGCCTTTTATTTACATGTATATATATATATATATTAATGAGGCGAGAACAGTAGAATTAGAAAGAAATGTACCAGCATTTTATAAAGGGAGAGTGTAAAATCGTTTAGGAAAACACATTTAATTGGAAAACAATATGTGAATATAGAAAATAATCTCTCTATTTTTTACATTCATTTGTCACGCCACTTTTAATAACACTAATAGTAAATAGTGTTTTCACTGCGTTATTTTTATACATGTTCAGATTATACGTAGGTATATATGATAATTACTATAATTTGGTATGGAAGTGGAAGGAAGCATTTTAGAGGTGTCTACTTGGATTTGCGTCGAAGGAGATTGGGAAACATTTAGGAAAAAACCCTCAGTATACATGACTGGGATTCGACCCTAACCTCCCCGTCAACAGCAGGCCAGTTAATACGAGAATGAAGCCTTAGACCATTAGCCTCTTATGCGTGTTACATCCAGTTGAAATTTGGACAGACATCCACCCTATTGCGAGCTTGACATCTTAGACTATGAGAGCAGGCCAAAAGTGTTCTTTTTTGTAGTTTTTACTAACTTACATATTATAAAGATTATTTTACTTTCTAGCCATAATCTTTCAAAATGAAACAAAATATTACCAATTTTTCATAGGAAGGGCCTTTTAAAAGATAGTCCATATATTTTTTGCAATCAACAATGGTAACATTTTACTATATTATTAGTGTTATTACCCGCCTCGGTGGCGTAGTTGGCTAACGCGCTTGTCGTGTTGAGCTCGACTGCTGAGGACGGGGAGATCGAGGTTGAATCTTGGTCGGGTGAACTGGGGTGGTTTTTCCTAAATGGTTTTCCACTCTCCCTCCACGCAAATGCGGGTTCACTCCCTCTAATTAAACCTTTCCAATTCCCAATCATTAGTGTAATTAGTACTTATAGCGTATAACCGAACGGGTAGTAAGACGCGGTGGCTAAATATTATTATTATTATTATTAGTGTTATTTTATGGGTATCGATAATATTTATCAAAATTGACAGCTTCAGATCACATAACTTGACGTATGAATGCGTGAAAGTAGATTAGTAGCTTATCTGACAATCAAATAAGGAAGAACCCTCCTAAAAAAAAACTGGACTGATAATATTTTCACATACTAACTGTGTGAGTTTATATGTTATTTACAGGTTTTGGTTTTTAACATATACACTTTATTATCTTTCTAAATTAATTTGTAAAATGTTTATTTTTTATTCGATTACTTCCGTAAATTTGGCACCAGCTTCATTTTAAATCCGGGGGACATTGCTATAGAAGTGATCAGACAAAAGTTTTCGAAATCGGACAGGGAAAATGTATCGAGCGTTTGTCCCCCCTCCCTCCCTAAAAACCACCAAAAAAAAATATTCAAATGCCCCTGGTCCTGTCAGCGACGCGTTGCCAAGGATGTAATGAAACCCAAACACGAGGACTATTCGAAAACAACAGACAAACAAACCAAACGAACGATAGGGCCTGCGGGCGGCGATGGACGCCTTTCACAACTGCTCGCTACGTGAAACACTCGTGTTTGATAATAATTGCCTGTCACAGAATATTTGTGATCTTTCGGGTACTAATGTCGACACGCATGTAACTATTAGTCAGCCGACCATTTGTTAACATTTCTTTTTTTTTTTTCCACTGCGTTTAAGTAGACCAGTCCGTATGGTTTAAAAAGCATACAATAATTACGCTAATAGAGTTTTAAAAGTAAATGCACCCACATTTGCATGGAGGAAGAGTGGGGGGGGGGTAACTAGACAAAACTACCTTCAGTACACTCATCCGGGATTTTAACCTCGATATTACCGTCCACGAAAACTCAAGTCTATCGCGAGATTGTCGCGTTAGGGCATTCAATCACCGATGCAGGTCTTAAGACACTTTTCTGAGGATTTAAAAACGTGATATGTTATGTTAATATTTAAGGGTATTTAACGTGCCCTTTGTGAACCGATTAATTATATCAGCACATGACTCACGCACTAGTTTAACTTTAGAAAAGACACAGCACCCTGTCCCCCGACCGTTTATTTACTATTGTGAAAGGAAACAAACCATTTTATCCCCCCCCCCCCCCCCCATGGATGGCCATGTTAGCAATTAATCTCGGGACTCTTAGACCAATATACAGTAAGTAGCTTACGCTTGCGTACGGTCGTAATATATTTTTCACTTGGTAATGATTAAAATACTTCGACCTGATCAGGATTAAACCAACACTGCATCTCAGTTAGGTGTTTTTAAGGTTAAAAATTTTTTTTTACTGAAATTATTAAAATATTGTTTCAGTGGAGAATGATTTTATATCGAGTGACGAAGTAAATATATGAAGCTAGAGAGAGTGCATCAAAAAATAGGGGTAGGCCAGGTAAGACGTGGCTAAATGTTGTAGATGAATGTGTGAAAAAGATTAACATTAAGAAATTTAAGAATAAAAATCATATATGACTTGGTACATGGATGTTGTTGAAGTGAAATAAGTATGCAAGGATATGATGATATGATAATGATGTATGAAGAAAGTTAGTGAGGATGGATTAAGTATGGAGATGTTTTTTGAGCTATAGGTACAATTTCTTGACTACCCCGTAAGGGAACGGCGTGATTATGTATGTGTGTGTGTGTGTGTGTATGTGTATATATATGTATGTATGTATGTATGTATGTATGTATGTATGTATGTATATTTGTGTGTTATACACATAATTATCTCAACAGTTCTTTTGTATTTGCGATGGGCATCAAGGACTTTGAATAGGACCGTTTATTTTCATTTATAAAGTTGATGTCGAAATGTGATTTATGTTCATGACAAATTCAAAATAACTATTGGGATTAGTATGAATGGAAAATAAAACTACATATATCTACCGAAGTGATATTTTATTTATTTTTGACCAAAACTGTTTTTTTACTATATAAACTGTAAAAATACAAAGCTTAACGTTATGGCATTCACTTTCACCACAATTTGAGGAAAAACGACCCTCAAAATATTGATGAATAGTTAAAATAATAAATTAGAGGTTTTAATTTTATTTTTACAGAAACTATAAATCACTAACTAATAACCAGATTCAATACCAACATGCATTTTAAAATAGAAATATTTTAAATAAGCTAGATTAAAAAATTCTGCGGATAGCACTTCAAAATAAAAAAAATATATAAGTTATTCACCAAAATAAAACGTAGGCTATAAAATATGTAACAGTAGACCCATGGCTTTTTTGGTGCTGACTGACAGTTCACAGCTGACAGCTGACGGCTTTGAAAAATTACCAGACAAATTATGTATCCCTGAGCCGAACCATATGATCTGGAAAAACATGTGTTTAGCAACTGTCACTTCCGACAGTCAAAATTTAGGTATATACCTAAATGTTGACTGTCAGAAGTTAGCTGTGAGCTTTCAGACAACACCAAAGAAGCCATGGGGCTACTGTAGTTATGTGGTCTAGTACAATCCCACAATAAACTGATTTGTTGGTGAAGAAGTGATCTAAGTTTGAATCTCGATATGGTGCAATGGGAGTTTGATTTTTGGTAGGTGCTTTATCTCTTGAAGTTTTACCATTCTCTCTCCACACAATTGAGGATGAATTTAATCTAATTTATCCTTTATTTATGTACTATTTTTATGTATTTTTACTATGCACCCATTCCTCATATTTACATTAATGAAGTTGAAACGATCATTTTTGTTTGTCCCCACGTCTTTACTACCTATTCAGGATATCCGTATTACGCGTGTATATATTAACTGATTGGGTTGAAGTGTTAGGGATTGGAAAGGTTGGATTAAGAGGAATTGTACCTGCATTTAGTTTTATAAAAAAAACTCTCTCAGTTCACCCAACCGAGATTCGAGCACTGGTCTCAACGTCACCAGATGCCGAGTCTATTGGCCTTAAGCCATGTTAACACCAAAACAGGTATGATGAAAGTAGAATTTTGAGTAAATTTACCCTCATTTGCAAAAAGTCAAGGTGGGTAAACACTAAGGGAAAAGTTACTGTGTTCACCTAGCCGGAATTCTAGCCCCAGTCTCCCAGTCAATATCAAACCAGACCAGACGATACTTATTACGCCTTGGTCCATGTCCTGACCGGTGTGGGTTCGGGTACTCTAAAAACAAACTGTTGCATTTAATTAAAAAACATTAGTTAACCCAATCAATTATTAGAAGCATTTTAGAGGTAATCTACCCGCATTTTCGCGGAAGGGGAGTGGGAAAATATTTTCCCGCCGTGAAGATGCGGGTGCACTTATTTGAAATATAATCTTACTAATCCCTAAAACCATTAGCTTAATTAGTATACGAGCTGGTAAAGAGAAAGAGTAGTAAGATGCGTCGCTAAAAAATAATAATATATGAGTTGGATCCTTTTTAAAACGGCACAAACTGAAGGGACCCAAATCGGGGTCGAGGAATTAATAACGGTTTAGAATGCATGTTGATGCAACTGTGAAAACCTCCAGCCGCTGCCAACACAACTCTTTTATTAACACAGATGCATATTGTATATTTATACAACATTATAATTCCGGAGAATCGAACAGATTATGATCACAGATTTAAATCATACGCAGCTCAACCATTATATAGCTTGAGGCAAGTTACGTTGGATGGTGAGCATAATTTGGCATCACTGCAAATAACCCTCGTTGAAACTCTACTGATAAATATAGTGTGTGTTTTATTTTATGTGTGCGTATCTCCGGGCTATGTGTAATCAAGAAAGTACACTTTCATGGAAGAACCCTGGCTCACGGCTACAAAAGTTACAGGTTCTATTTTCACGTATTCATACGTGTTATCATGTTATCTGCAGCTTTCACTCTTGATGAATAGAAAATACCAATAAAAAATACTAATAATATAGTGAAATGTTAGCAATAATGAACGTAGAAAAGTGTTGTATTTTCCAAAAAAATACTTATAAAAAAGTAAATTACTAGAAGAGTATAGTTAAAAGAGGAAAGTCCAATTGTAACTCAAATTTAGCTACTGCTGCCATCTGTTAGACAACTTAAGACCTAATGCATTTTAGATTATGGTTGAAAGAGGTCCCTGTCATATTTAAATTAATTAAAAGTATTTTCTGAGGTCCTTAAGAAGTTTGAGATAAGTTGGTGTCCTGGGAAAATTTAAGTAAGGTGACTTTCCCCCTTTAACCTTAATTTGATAACTAAAACTTTATTATTATTATTATTATTATTATTATTATTATTATTATTATTAGCACTGCGTATTACTACTTGTTCGGGTTGTACGCACTTTAACTAATTTGAAATGGTAAGGTGATTGTGAGATGAAATGGAGGACCTACAGTTTAACGTGGAATCCGAACCACGGTGGAGGCCTGGCATTCCCCACATTCACAAGATGTATTGTCAGAGGTGAAGGAAGGTTTGGCAATCAGATAAATCTGTGCCGGGACCGAGGATTGAACTCCGGACCCCCAACAAAGAAGACTGACATCTTACACCTAGACCGCAAGGTCACCAACTAAACTGTAAACCGCATCAGTGGCGTAGATAGCTCACGCGCTAATTTCGTGTTGAGCTAGATTGCCGAAAACGAGAATATTGAAGTTCGAATATCAGTCGAGTGAACTGGGGTGATTTTTCCTAAATGGTTTTCTACTCGGCCTCCATGGAAATGCGGGATTACTTTCTCTAAATTCAACCTTCCCTATCCCTAGATCATTAGCGTATAACCCGAACGGGTAGTAAAACGCAGTGCTAAATAATATTAATATTAATAATAATAATAATAATAATATCAACCAAAATGTACGTTAATAACCGTAATAATATTATTTAATTGAGGTATTTTACGTGCACTTTCTGAACCAACTGATTATATCAGCACATGACTTATAAACTAGCTTAAATCTATAACGGACACAACATCCAGTCCCCAGGCGTTAAATGATCACCGTGAAATGGGAAACTCACATTACCCCAATGATTTATTTGGCCATGCCGGGGTTCAAACCCGGGATCTTTAACTTACTAACCCGCCTCGGTGGCGTAGTTGGCTAACGCGCTTGTCGTGTTTAGCTCTACTGCTGAGGACGGGAGATCGAGGTTCGAATCTCGGTCGGGTGAACTGGGGGTTGTTTATCCTAAATGATTTTCCACTCTCCCTCCACGAAAATGCGGGTTCACTTCCTCTAATTAAACCTTCCCAATTCCTAATCCATTAGCGTAATTAGTACTTAAAGCGTATAACCCGAACGGGTAGTAAGACGCGGTGCTAAATATATTATTTAACTTACTAGGCAGATACGTCACCGACTGAACTCAAGTGTAGTATATAGCTGTTATAATATTGATATTAGCGTATGAATAAAAAACAGAGGGTTGCATCCTACTCGATATGACACCTTCTGAGCTGTCGTTCCCAATATCCGGGCCTCACCTGTCTTCCTACTCCACCCAACCTCCTTTTCCTTATCGCTCCAAATGTTTATTTTGTAAACTAGACCTCGGTACGAGCAAACTCGATTTGTGTTTGTAAGGAAGGACGTCAACTATGATCCCGTCCTGAGTCGTCCTGAGTCGTCCTGCGCAAGAGAGAGTGATCACTCCTGGCCCACTTGACCGTGGAAACGATATTCCTCTCAAGTCGAGTGTATGAGAGGAGAGAGAGGAAATAAGGTTAGGGAAGAAAATGAAGAAATTTCACAGTGTATGGCGTGAAACCTGATATGAAAGCATTTTTATTTCGTTTGGTGCCAAATGCCATTACAAACCTAACCTACAACTCCCCTGCCAATATAAAAGTCTCGGGATCGAATCTATTTCGGATTGCTTTTTTCTTTCTTTTTTTAGTACCACTGCCTACTACCTGTTAAGGTGTACACATATATACTAATTACACTAATAAGTGAGGATAACTAAGGTTCGTTTAGAGAAAGTGTGGCCACATTTGTATGCAGGGACAGTGGAAAACCTTTTAGAAAAACCACTCTCAGCCGAGCCAACCGGGATTCAAAACCCGATTTCTCTTACATCGACAGTCTAGTCTATTGCGAGGGTGACACCTTAGACCATACAGCACCGAAGGAGGTTTCAGATAAATAAGAGAACACCAAAACATTTGGAAAAATTATACACATGGGTGTGGGTTATTTTACCATGAAAAAAAACACTTCAGAGAGCTTCTATAACTGTTTATCCTTTAGAATATTTTCTATCTTTCAGTAATTGGGGTATGTGCCCAAGAAACCCCCTCTGAAAAATTTTTGGATGAATACGGCCTTGTCTATAACCTTAATTAACAAATACAATGCCCTGTGCGCACATACACTTTTAAGTCAGCCAACTGTTTAGTCGTATAATTGAGAACCATTAACCAATATGTGACCACACGCACATGCAACTACCCAGTCGGCCAATTGCTATAAACTCGATGCAACTCTTAAGTTGGACAACTTGATAGTAACTACAGGTTTTACCGCGTCTGCGCGCACTTGCAACGAAAAGTCGGCCGGGCCGACCTCACTCTCTTCTCTTCTCTTATTCGAGTCAACATTGATGAAAATTTGTATTTCAGTGAATAGTTTTATCTGATTTGAATCCAGAGAAATGGTCGCCGAATGCTTCCAGTCATGAATTAGAAAACATTTCTTCAAACTATTCAATTTGTAATAGAAATTAAGAATTTATAAACTTCCTTTGTATCTCATCTATACTAATATTACAAAGAGGAAAGATTTGGTTTTTTTTGTTTGTAATGGATAAACTCAAAAACTACTGGACCGATTTTAAAAATTCTTTCGCCAATATAAAGCTAAATTATCAGCGAGTAACATAGGCTATATTTTATTTTGAAAATTTAATTTAATCCTCATAAAAATGTCGATAGTATATTATATAGTCGTTGTAAAAAAAATGTTGAAGGGAAGTGGGGTTGGTGAAGGGGGCGGGGGTGAGGAAAGAGAAATAGATGTAGTGACGAGGAACGCAAAAAAAATATATATATTAAAATAAAATTTGGGGAAACGAGGGGAGTAAATGAAAGTGGAGGAAGCTGAAAAATTAATTTGATTTTAACAATTTGTTTGATTGGTGTATACATAATTCCTTTCGCGCCTAGAGCAAACAAAATTATAGAGGAATGAGATGAAAATAGGAGGGAGGATAAAAAGAGGGAGGGGGCTATACAGTGATGGTAGGACTGTACTTTCAAAAAATAATAAGTAAAAAATGTTTTGTTTTTATATTGACATGATGGATGATTTGAAGCTTTGTTTTACAGAATTCTTTACAATATTTTTTTACGGGAAGGGAGATAGTAAATAAATAATATTATAACAAATGTGGGCATATGTTTTCTTATGACAAAGTAACTAGAAAGTATTGAATGTCAGAATAGTAACAATGTTCATCAAAACTGCTCATACTCATTCTGTAGTAGTTGAAAAATGTGTTTGGATACGCCCGTAAATCATTGTACAAACAGGTATAATTGACCTTTAAATACTCGTTAACTCGATAATGGATGTATCCGATATTGTTTCTTCAGTTTCAATTTTCTTTGACGGATTACTAGTGCGCATACACAAGCTGTTTCTATCAAAACTGGTGGAAAAAAGGTTAGTTGGACAACTTAAGTGTTGCAAGTGCACGGACATCTCAATCGACTGATGGCCGACTCAAAATTACATGTGCGTACAGGGCCTTACACTTTCAGGGTAATTGGTTATTTTATTTTATGTACATCACGTCTCCCGTACGGGCTATCAGTATATTTACACTTATGTAATAAGGATGAAGAATTGTATACAATTAGAGCAAATGTAACCGCATTTGCGTGAAAGTAGAGTGGGATATAATTTAAGGGGAAAAAAAGTCCTTCAGTACACCGGCCGGGATTCGATCCCTAATCTTCCTTCATTGTAAAACCATACTAAACTAGTAATGTCCAAATAATTAGTTATTTTGTAAATTTTAGTACAGTTTGTATATATTTTACACATTTTGTAGTGGCTATATGTAGCTTATAGCCCGAGATTTTGAGGATATCGGGATTCAAATCCCTATCGCACTTATTGAGGCTGAGAATGGTTTTTCCTAAACAGTTTCTAACTCTTCTTCCACTCAGATGTGGGTATATCATCTCTAAAATTATTCCTTCCTCATCCTTACCCTATTAGAGTAGGTATCATATATGCGTATAGCCTGAACAGGTAGTAAGACGAGGTGATTAAACATAACTGAGAAACCTAAGAAATCGGTCGATACGTTGCGTAGTGTAGGCCTAAATAATAGTATGTGTATGTGTATATATACACAAGTGTGATTCACGTCACTGCACCAATGTGTATAACCTCATCTCATAAGGAAGTTGAGGAGAGTTCAAATTAGAAAGGCACGAAGTGAAATTTATTAATTACTTTGAACGTCGCCAGTCAGGTTAACTCCGCCAAACAAAAGCTACGCTCTTCTTTCAAGTACCGAAGCAATGCAATGCTCGACTCAAATCTAATGTGCCGCCCGCGAGGAACAAAATGAAACTCAATTAGCGGAGAGATAGGTGAGTCGTGTGAGCTAGAGAGAGAGAGAAATAACCACTTTAATTAACAGTAAGTGTAGTTTGATGTCTGCATGTTCAGGAGGGAGGAGTGCAGTCAGGGTCGAATAGCGTGGTTAGAAAGGATGACGACTCGGGTCTGAGATACCCAGGTTCAATACCTTATTTTAAGGTACATAGAATAATATTATTATCAGACACCTTAGCTCAGTCGATAGCATGTATGCCTACTGAGCTAAGGATCCTAGGTTCGATTCCTGGCATAGCCGAAAATTTATCACTGGTGAAATCTGGGTTTATCCTTTCACATTGATAAATTAACGGCACGCAGGCACGGATTCAGAGAGGGGGGGTGCAGGGGTCAAAAAGTCAATTGACCCCCCCTGTTAAAGTTAGAAAATTAATACAAAATGAAAGTTCAAATTTTAGAGAGAAAAAATATGACACAGATAAAGTATCCATTTTTTCTTTTGATCTTTTTACGAACAGACACCTCTCAAGCCGGGCCCACATGTGCGTTATTCGTTCACGTTGATTCAATGTTCGATATGACTCACGCCAAGTGTAGAACAAATATTACTTTTCATGTACGAATGAAAATAATTTTACCCCTCCCTGAAAGTCTACCCCCTCCCCCCAGATATATTTCAAATCCTCTGATATTATCGAATATGAATCTGAAATATGGCCTTAAATTAAACTCCAAATGACTTCTAGATGTATTTTACTGTAAAAAAAATTCCGAAGAGGACCGCTTCAAATAACTCTAGACTAAAGGCATCTAACTGCAGAAAATGTCAGGGAGGAAAGCTCTAAATAGCTTCTAAGGTCATACAAATTTTTTTAAAGGTCTAAGGGAGGACAATTCCAAATAGCTCCTAGATGCATGTCATTTTAAAGAATTTTCAGGCGAGGACCACCCCAAATAGTCTAGTTTCTGAAATAATTCAATTTTAAAAACTTTTCCGTTGGAAGACCAATTCAAAGATTATCTTCTAGAGGTATCATCTTTAAAAATTAAGGTGAGGATAACTATAAATAGCTTTGAAGGGCATCTAAATATCAGAAATTTCTCAGTGAAGAACACTTTAAATGGCTTATAGAATAATATTTTTTTTAAACAGGGTGAACGCTTCTCATAGCTTCTAGGGTGAACCATTTTTTTTTTTTTCAAAAAATTGTTGAGGGAGGGCCACTAAAAATAGTTTATAAAAAACTATCAGATTTTAAAAATTTGTCGAGGATGATCACGGTTTAAAACATACATAAGATCAAATATGAATGAGATACTATTAATGACTTTAATCAAACTCTAACATTGTAAGTAACTATGTTATTTATAATTATGACTACCCTGTGAAATTGATCTGGATCCACCCCTGACGGCAGGTGACTATGTTGTGCCTGTCCTATTCTTGAGTCAAATTATAACGGATAAAATGAAACCACGACAGGCCTAGCAGGCCGGTAGTGGAAAATATATGGCTTGAATAATTTAAAAAAATACTGGAAACAGTAATGGATGTAGAGTAAAACCAATATTATTGTTTACTTTTGAAATGAGGGCTTAAGGTATTAGAATAGTCGTGCATAAATTCATAGACGCAAGAAACCAAATGGGTTTATAGCGTTACTGGGTGGAACTGTCCGGCAGTAGGAGAATAAATAGGGGAGGTGGCAAATGCAAATACAATGTGATATAACCGCACCCCATCCCTGCCCTGATAAATTACATCATTTGATTCACAAAAATCTCTTCTACGCTCCTATTTAAGTTACCTTTCGTTTCCCGGGCACTTAAGTCTTTGTGATCAACCAAAATATATTGATTTTTGGAGCATTCACAAAAGAAAATTTCAACTGTCAAACTATGTTTACAAGTATTTTATGTATATGGTCATATAAAATAGTTTGGTATTCGTTCCAGTAAATGCCAAACTCGTGTAATGTTGAAGATTTTGGTCAATATTTAACCTATATTGAACGGCAATGGTTGCGTAAGGGTGAATAAGACAAAGAATGAACAGTGTTCAAAGATGAAAGCCAAACATCTTATTGCATTTGGTGAGCTTATTATCTGCCGCACCCTCCCTATGGATTGGCACATTAAGGTGGCAGTGTAGGGGACGCAAGAAAGGGCCAGTTTTTATATCAAAACTTTTTTTGGTCAAAATGAATCAAATATTACTTCAGTACTAACATAGATAGTTTAATTTTCTTCACGTGTGGATATCAACAGTTGTTGATTATTTGTTAAGGGTGTCCTGTAATTTAATGACAACATTTTCTCTTCATTTAAAAAGTGTCTATCTGATTCCGCTATATTCACGACAGATATTCAACAAACTGTTGATATCACCATGTGAATAAAATTAAACTATATTTATATTGAAGCAATATTCTATCTATTTTAGCCAAAACATATTTTGCCACAAAAACTGCAAAAACACTGGCTTTTTCTCGCGTTCCCTACACTCCCACCTCAAACCCTACCATCAATGAATCGGTGATAAAATGGTCGAAGAGGGGTAATGTCATTCTTACCTCAAATAAATATCAATACAGTTCCTCTGCTAAGCCTGTACCACATTTTCCACTTTGGAGATAATTCGAGTTACTTCAAATAACATTCACTACCCAGCTACCTTCGTTTAGAAGCGGGCAAAATGCTAACTAATAGGGGTTTTTAGGGAGATAAGAAACACGACAAGTCATCAAATTACCGACGGCAGCGCCCTACTGTGACGTGCAAGTTAACGGAGCCGAAATATAATACAGAGCACAGTGGGGAAAAAAAAGTGTTAGACACTTCCATTATTATTATTATTATTATTATTATTATTATTATTATTATTATTAGCACCACGTCTAACTACCGTTCGAGTTATACGCACTTACGCTAATGTGTAATGGTAGGGTGATTGTGAGATGAAATGGAGGACCTACAGTTTAACGTGGAATCCGAACCACGGTGGAGGCCTGGCATTCCCCACATTCACAAGTTGTGATTAATACACGTCTTGTCCACTTCCTTAATCTACTTACAAAATGCAAACGTCATGGAATACACAGTGATATGTTTCAATACAACCAATTACAAGCCTTGCTAGCTTTGTTATTAGTTCAAATTCCATAATAAATTCACACTTATGCAGACAACTTAAATTAAAGTATTTAACCGCTTCGGTGGCCGCATGGTCTAACTCGCTACTCTAGCAGTAGACTAGACTGCCGATGATGGGGAGATCGAGATAAGAATCTCGGTCTGATGTAATGAGGGTGTTTTTTTCTTAAAAGATTTTCCACTCTTCCTCCACTCAAATGCGCGTACAATTTCTCAGAATATAACATTCCTAATCCCTTAAACCATTGGTATAATTAGTAAATAAGCGTATAATCAGAACGGGTAATAAGATACGGTGCAAAAGATAAGTATAAAGTAATTACTTTAATTTTCTTCTGGTCGCTTTTCCTTTCATGAAAAGACCTACAATTTAAAGCTTACAGCTTAAATGTCCCAAATTCACAGATATTCCTGTATCTTTAAGCAACAGACGAAATCAGCTTTTTTTCCCCCCAATTACAAACACTCCCTGTAATTTCACGATAATCGTAGTTTTCTAAGTGCGTGGAAATACTGGATTATGTCGCACACTTTTGTTTAGGTTCCTTTTTGAAATTTGTCCGTGTGGGTGCGATACAAGCTCCCCTGAAATAGGCTACGCCACTGGCCCGGGGATCAAATTAACCAGCGGGATAGCCATCCACCTAGGCCGTGGGGTAATAAATGGAGCGGCTATCGCGCAAAACCTTAGCGGTTACACGTGTTAATACCTTGGTGGGAAAACGGACTAAGTTAATTTAGCTTTCAGAGGTTACATCTTCAGTATATCACAAAACTAAATTATTGGTTAAACTTTAAGCGTGAATCTACGTCCTTATCGACCTATCGACATGCCTTTGTCACTTTACTCTACCAGAACTCCTCGAAGCAAGCTCATTATTAGAACTGTCCTAAAATTACGCTAACTAGAGTCATAGGTTGTAGATACCTTTTAATAAATTGTTTCAACACTTACCTAGAATGAACGTGGAAAACTAATGACAAAATTAACAACCTTTGTGTACGCAATTTGGATACGAACCCAGGTCTCCTAAATCAGAGTCAAGTTCCTTAACGCAATCCTAACTCTGCCAATAACGACAAGCTATGGTAGAAAGCCCAAACTTTCAACTTTCCCCCCCATTATACTAAGTTAACTTTTACTCATAGTTTTATTATTTATTTGAGGTATTTTAACGTGCACTTTCTGAGCCGACTGCTTATATCAGCTCACGACTTATCAACTAACTTAATTTTAGAACAAACATAACATCCATCCCCTGGCCATTAATTCATCACTGTGAAAGGGAGAAACCCACATTTCATCAATGATACATTTTTCAGCCAGCCAGGAATCGAACCCGGGACCCTTAGCTCAATAGCATAGTTAACTGTGATTTAACTATTTCACATTTGTGCATTAGTTTTTCAGGCATCAAAGACGTGGAAATTTGTTGATGTACAAATTATATTATCTGTATTATAAAATCAGTAATTGTATAATAGTCTATACAAGTGGTCATGCGGTCTAAGACGTCAATATGTATTGTCAGTGCCAACGATTTTGAATGTCGAGACACGAACGGAGGCACTCAAGTTGTTTTTTAAACGGTTTTTTCATTCCTCTCTTCTCGCTAATGCGGGATCATTTTATCTCTAAATTACCTTCAGAAACCTTATTCCTTAGCGTAATGATATAAAATGAGGAGAAAATGTGTTAAAAGCTTAAATATAGAAAATAAAGAGCTGATCACTTTCGTTGAGTTCTGGTATGAAGAACAGATATATATATATATATATTTTCTAGGTATTGACATTCTATCAAAGTGACAACTGTAGATAATATAACTTTACGTATGAATATATATATATATCTATATATATTCATACGTCAAGTTATATTATCTACAGTTATCACTTTGATAGAATGTCAATACCTAGAATATAACACTCAAAATATAGTAAAATGTTATAAATTCGACTGCATAGTAATAAGTCTGTATTTTCTAAAAGGTCCTTTATTCCAGAATCCTACTATGGTTATTACCATAGCTATTTCAATCTTTTTTTTTAATGTGCTCATATTTTTACTGTATTTTTTATCTTTTTTTTTACGTTAATGATGTTTACTCATTTCCATTATTCACTCTAAAATGTAATTGACTCTCCGCTTCAACAAACCTTTCGTTTAATCAATTGATGAAATCAAATCAAATAAAAGAGTATGGATAAAAAAAATGGCTTGGTTATCTCTCTCTCTCTCTCTCTCTCTCGAATGTGATGCTAAAATAGATAAATACTACCTAATTTGTCCTTGGAACGGCTAATTGGCTTTCAGGGGTGTGCTATTGCACGGACAGAATGATGCAAGCGATGCTACAGCAAGACCGGGGTATAGGCTTATTGCACATAGGTGCGGGATATTTATTGGTGCTGCAGCTGTCACGAAACCGTCATTAATTAGAATGAGTAGATTGGTTTTACAAAACCGTAACTGTGCCCATAGTCACACCATAAAACCATCCTCCCGTTTCGTCATAAAGCTTATCTCTTATCATTCCCCTTTTGTTTGTCATGTATCGCTCAGTTATATTTTGATCTTCCTCTCCTAAATACATGTTTTATCTTTATTTTTTCATCTTTCCTCATTCCTAAAACTTCTTATTTCTCGCCAGTCGTCCGTTGTTTATTGTATGAATGTACTTTCTCATATAGAAAAAGTATTGTAACCGTGAAAATCTTTACCATGATATTATGATGTTTATTGAAATTTTATGAGCTAAGAAAAGATAGCTATGCAATAAGTATTATATGTCCCTCTAATAACTAGTTTAAATATTTAGGAAAAAATTATTTTAACTCGAAATAACGAGATAAGAGTGAAAATTAAGAAAATATATTTGGGAAATTACTACTCGGTCATTAAGATGTCGACAACTCGCCTGCTCTTAAGGACTGTAAAACTCAAAATAAAGAGAATAATAATTTTGCCGGTTGTTCTCTTTGGGTGTTAAAAATTGTCTATAACCTTACATGACGAAAATAAATTTAGGGTACTCGAAAACAAGGCGCTTAGAGAGGTATTGGGTCCAAAAAGGACTGAAGATATTGGGGAGTAGAGGAGGTTACATAACATTAACTATTCACAAGACATTGTTAGGGTAATCAAATCTCGAAGATTACAGTAGGCAGGACATGCAGCGCGAATGGGAGAATTTAGAACCGTGTTTAGAGTATTTACTGGCAAACCCGATGAGAAGAGACCATTGGGAAGATCCTAGACGCAGATGGGAGGATAACGTTATAATATACCTGAAAGAGATAGACCTAATATAATTAGTTCAAGATAGAGATAGGGTGTGATGAGGTGTACTGGATAGAACCAGCTCAAGATAAGGATAGGGTGGAATGGATAGAACCAGCTCATGATAGGGATAGGGTGTAATGAGGGGGACTGGATAGAACCAGCTCAAGATAAGGATAGGGTGTAATGAGGTGGAATGGATGCAACTAACTCAAGATAGGAATAAATGGCATACTTTTGTAAGTGCGGCAATGAATATAGAGTTCCTAGTGCCATAGAGTAAGTCCTTCTGTTAAACTGTTTATCTGTAACCTGGAGTTACAGCCAAAAGGGTGTGTATGGATTTAATTCGAACTTTATACTTAGATACTATAGCCTAGGACAGCACACAATATCATCCAACCGTTCCTTGAGTTAGGTAGTGTACCGTGTGGACCTCTGGAACTGCAGTCGAGTTTGCCAGTCTTACACCGACCTGTCCAGTAATGTGAGGCGGTGTAGTGGTCTCTTTATTACTCACTTTAGTCAAGTATTTTCGGAGAGGAAGTTCTCTCCGCGGGATTCGATCAAAGTAGGTGAACAAATAAAGTGGATCGTGACTACGGTGTGTAATTGCGCTGTTAAGGTGAGGGTGGTGACCATGGCGGCGCTGTTTACACAACTGGGGCACGTTTTATTGAGTGAGAAGAGCGGACAGTTTTTGGAACTGTGCCACGAGCCACCAACCTCGCACGGTAAAGCGTTACAAAAACCACAAAGTGATGTCATAATTTGGGTTTATATCATATAATGCATGCAAGTATCCGGCGTTGCCTGGCTAAAGTTGGTGGTCTCCGAGAATTTCTCTTTGGATTTGAAGGTTGAATTTTATCCTTGTATGCGAGATTAAAATCTCGCCTGAAATTTCTTTTACGATTTGAACTTAAAAACTCTTTTAGTATGAAAGTTTAACATTTCTTTTAGGATTTGAGGTTTAAAATTTTATTTGTATTTGGTGTTAAAATTTTTCTTTAGCTTTGAAGTTGAAATTTCTCCTTGAATCTGAGGTTAAAATTTGTCTTTAGATTTGAGGTTGAAATCTTTCTTAAGATTGAGATTGATTTTTTTTTTTGCGGGGGGAGGGGAGTTAAACGTATCTTTGAATTTAAATTGAAATATCTGCTTGATGAAGAACGTTATAACAGAGACGATTATTATATTCAACAGTACATTATTGATGGTTATAATAAGATATTGAATAACTTTAGCACAAACCAGTGTTCATGGGGTGCATGGTATCAAACCTGCAATTTATGTAGAAAAAAATTATGGCTCAGAGGCAAAGCCTCAGGTTTATTTAGGCATGTAGTCTATGTTTGAACTTTCTAGAACCTATTTATTTATATGATAAGTTAATATGAGGCTATGAATATATGGTAATTTATATTAGAGTAATTTCATTTTGGTCCCATAAAATAGGCCAGTGGGCCACCGGAAGTTTGCGACTTTCCATCAATAAGAGATAGACATTTTATGAAAGGATTTTATTATTATCTAGTTAGGAGAAAAAGGTTAGGGAATATAAGAGTGACGTAGCAAGGGCTCTGACTTTGTTTCTGTATAAAAAAACTTTACCACACCCCTTGTAAAAAAAGTTTGGAGCAAGCACATCCATGGAGGGATAGTCCCCGGTGGGAGGGGGGGGGGCAGCACACTGCTGTCACGTGGTTAGGGTTATAGATATAGTTTTGGTCTACGGGGGCATGAGAAAAATCCGAAACTTGCATAAAAAATAAAATCCTGATAAAACCCAGCAGAGCCATGGAAGTAAATCGCATTACCTCGTATTGTAATTAGCTAATGGTGTAAGAGACGGTGCTAGAAAAAAAAACTACACATATAAATATACATTTTGGAACTACAGTATATAATAACAGAATGATCTATTGGACTGGATTCTATAATTAGTTTTAATTCCCACTTCACTAAGCTAAATACAATATAATATTCCCGAAACAAACAACATATAATTAATTACAACCACGAGAGTACTAAACAATAATCGTATTTGATGTACTTTACACCAGGCGGTATTTAATACGATTTTGCCCTAAGCTTTATGAGTCCATTAGTTCACAGCTTTGTCCCCGAGGCGTTCGAATTTGTGATCTACCAACTCTACAAGGAGACGGATGACATTCTATAGTTCAATTTTCATTTGTCGACTAGAAAAGTCTTTAGATCTACTTTCACGCATTAATTCGTCAAATCAAATTATCTGCAGCTGTCACTTTTATTACATAGATATGATTCAATTTGTTTACGTTTAAATATAATGTGGAGATTTACTTTTAAATTACTTGATTGGCTGGTTTTTTAATTCTCATGACTGTGCACATTTTAATGCAGTGTCCGCCTTGACAATGACTTAAATAAATAAATGGTACGGAACTCTGCACGGACTTTCTCACTCCATTGTTTAAACATGGAGATATTTACTCAAAATTCATCAAATAGGAGAAACAAAATAATATATACTATCAAATTCGAGAAAAAAATTGTGTTATACTTACGTACAACATTTTTTGACTCACGGTTTTAAATTTTATAATTTTATTTTTAAATAATTAAAGTCCTCATTAATATATTTTGACCCGAAAAAATATCGATTTTGGGTCCACAAGGGTCAACACTTCGTATTAAAATTTCGACTTCCGGTTAAAATGTTCAACATTTTATTATAAATTGCACATTTTATGGTTATCGCTTTGTTATTAAATTCCTCATTTATAAATTTAGACCAATAAAAAAGGTAAATTCACCTCTGACAAGACATCTTGTGAATGTGGGGAATGCCAGGCCTCCACTGTGGTTCGGATCCCACGTTAAACTGTAGGTCCTTCATTTCATCTCATAATCACCCTACCATTACACATTAGCGTAAGTGCGTATAACCCGAATGGGTAGTAAGACGCGGTGCTAATAATAATAATAATAATAATAATAATAATAATAATAAAGGTAAATATTGATTATTGAGTCTAAAATGATACAGACAGATCATTGACTTATAAACAGTTCCCCTAAGAGGTTAAAGGAAAAAGAACATAGACTTTTTGAGAGACTTACTTATTTACTTAATCTATGACATTAGAGAATTATTACGTTAAAAATTAAGTAGTATCTATATACAATTAAAGCTCACAAAATTGTATTAATTTATATGCCAATATTTCAGACACTATTGGTTTTATAAAGATATATTTCAAATAAAAGTTTTTTATTTTTAATAGTACAACAATTTTACAATTATAATTTATTTAGTATCTCAAATAGTTGAGGAGATATGGAAATTTCCTCTTTTGTAAATTACCTTAAAAGTCATTTTCATAAGAAAGAATTCGATTTTTTGACGATCAGAATACTTTCTCTATCTGTGATGTAGCGAGAAAGTACAAGGGTATATAGTCGAATTTTCATAGAAAGAGACTTTTTATTAAATATAACATTTTCGTATGCGGCCAAAATTGAAATTATTTTTATATTTTTATTTTATAGATATTCCTTATAATTTACAAACTATCTAGGGTTTTTCCTCACCACATTTCACTATTCATTCTGGCTATCGCATAAGTATGACTATTAATTAAGATAATGGTTCAAGGAGGAGGAAGGTATATTTGTAGATAAAATGTACCCTCATTTTCGGGAAAACCTTTGGTAAAACAAGCATCCACTTCGGCGGTCGAGTGGTCTAGGGTGCTACTATAGTATTGGACTAGAGTGCTGAAGACGGGTAGATCGAGGTTCGATTCCAGTCGGGTGAACTGAGAGTGGTTTTCCCTAAATGATTTTCTAATCGCTTTGCACGCAAATGCGTGTGCATGTTCTCTATTTTAAACCTTCCTAATCCCTAACCCATTCATTAGTCCATAAGCCTACATCCCAAACGGATAGTGAGACCCAGTGCTAAAAAAAATATTGAAAATGAGTTCAAATGTGGGAATTTGCAACAACACACATAAGTTTATATCTTCTTCAAGAAAAGACTAATAACTACATATAGGCCTATACAAAATTTGACAGCGATTTAACTTCCTCTTGAAGTCAAAAAATGTAAAAGATTTTTCCCTATACAGTTTTACGTTGAACAGTACGAAGCCAAATATATTTTATATTCGTTTCAACTATTATAATATCGAACCTTATTGAAATTCATCCCAGTTAGATAAACCGAAGTAGGATTTTTTTTCAAAAGTATTGTTCTAGAAAAAACAAGGCGGGTGTGGGTAGAAAAGCACTTTTTATTTCGCCAAATAATTATTAATTATACTCGTATTTGTATAGCCAAGCAAACCGCCACATTTTCTTTCTAACGATACACACGGTTTCATTACATGGGTCTTACAAACAGTAGCTTGTAGACCCACACATGACCAACGTGCGTGCACGTACCCTGCATTCCGTCGGGCAAGGCGCGCATGTCGACTGCCTACATGTGCGGTCAGGAATGTGTCAACGCGTGAACCCGATTCTCAACAGGTACAGCTCTAAACACAAAATTTCAGACTTAAAAAAAATCCGGGTGCACAGAAAGCAGTCCAGGCAAATTCTAGCGCAATTGTTCCAAGCTACAGTCTTCAATCCTACACGTTATATTGAGTCATTAGTAAAATAAAATCCGCATTAGTGGTCGAATAGTCTAAGGTATCACTCTCGTAATAGACTAGACTGCCGATGACGGGAATAACGGGGTTCGAATCTCATTTGGGTGTAATGAGGGTGATTTTCCCTACCCCTACACAAAAATTTGGGTACACTGCTTCTAGATTCAACTTTCCTCGTTATTGACACATACGTATAATTCGTACATACATTATGTCGTATAACCCAAACTATCAGTAGACCTAATGAGCGGTGAAAAGTAAAAGAAGGGAAATAACAGCCTACTGCAATGGTGGGCACGCGGACTAAATGCCAAGTCTATCTAGTCTGGTTTTCCGACGACGGAGAGGTCTGGGTACGAATACCAGGTGGGTGCACCGAGGGAATTTAATTCCCTGAGTGGTTTATCACTCCATACAGATAAAGGTGCGTTTCCTCTAAAACTTCATCTCATACAGCCCTGCACCATTAGCGTAGCTAAAATGTGTAAGGCCGATACCTTAGCTCAGTCGATAACGTGTCTGCCTACTAATATAAGGGTCCCGGGTTCATTTACAGGCATGGCCGATATATGTATAGTAAGTAAAATGTGGGTTCTCCCATTTCACAGTGATGTATTAACGGCCTGGGGGTGGATGTTGTGTCCGTTATAGATTTAAGCTAGTTAATAAGTCGTGAGCTGATATAATCAGTCGGTTCAGAAAGTGCACGTTAAATATCTCGATTTTCTGTAAATACGTAAAACTCGAACGTAGTGGAAAAAAAACAAAGAAGCAGCAGAGTATAGAAAGAGGAAGACAGCCTCCACATAACAGTGAGAGCTAGGATATGTTCTCAACAGTCGAGTTTTATGTACCCTCTCACGCGGAGCTCTCATAAACGAGGCGACAACGAGAGAAAGCGAAGAAGAGATAATGACCACCTGCTGACAAAAGATGGTAGAGAACAGCCTACCAAGATAGCTCGCTTCACTGGAACCATTCAAGAGATTGGGGGGTTTGAAGGGGGAGGGGAAGCGAGGGTTCCTCATTTTTTTAAAAACGTTCCCACTCTTCCTTTCCCCCCCTCTCCATCATTCACACGAGACTCTAAACCGCCACTTGGCCAACTCGTTACTCGTCTATTCGGATTGGCTTCCTCCGCTCTGAGGAATTACAAGAGTAGATACATGGCTCCTCCTCTCGCTGAGAAGCAGCTAATCACTCGGTTTAACCCTCCCGTACCCCCCCTTCCCGCAACCCTTTTTTTTAGATTCTCACACAAATGATAGGGTTCACCTTTTTAAGAATACTGACTGTAGAGGAATATAAAAAAAAGACCAATTTGAAGTGAAGTTTAAAATACATGTTAAAACTTTGAAGGACCCGTACCGGTGGAAGTACAAAGGCGTCAGTATCGTCTTGTCTGGTTCGTTGAAGACAGGGTTCGAATTCTGGCTGGGTGTACAAGATGTTTTCTCCCTCTAAACTTCTTATCTCAAGGTAAAGATGAAAGCTCACTGCTAGTTCCCAAATATCTTAACATTGTATGTTGTGAGCGTTTCAAAAAATTACTCTATTTGTTAGAGAAAAGCTAAATCTAAAGCCTTTTTTCATCAAGCCTAGTCTCATAGCTCAGTAAATGTGCTTAAAAATTCCTTGAAAATAAATTAACGTTGCATTTTCACACGAATGTCGGGATATTTACTCTTTATTTTGGCGTGAACCATATTTTGAAATAACGTATCGTATAATTAAATATTCTTTAGAGCTGAGCGATATCTCGCTTACCGTGGTGGGCCCCTTAATGTAAATGCGGTTACCCTCTCTATAAATTCGACCTTTCTTATTGGCGTGATTAAAATGTGTATACCTCGGATGCTAGTAAGCCGTAGTGCGCGCAGGGGTACATAAATTATTTCAAAGGGTATGTGACGTCACACTAAGCTGTATTAACCATATCAAATATTTTGATAGAATGATAAACGAATTAATGCCAGTTTTGACGTGATGCCATGGCTTTTTATTAACCTATTTTTCTTAAGGTGGGAGAATAGGGAACAAAAATTAAAGGTAATGTTTTTGCAGTTTTTATAGCTTCTTTTTTTGCCAAAAGAAAAAATATTTCTGCGGTATAAACATGGAGTTTAATTTCCTTCAGATATTGGTTTCAACAATTGTTGAATATCTGTCATGAGCATGGCGGCATTAGATGACAAATTTATTAAAGAAGAGAAAAAGTTTTCATTAAATTTCAGGTCACCTTGATAGATATTCAACAAATGTTGAAATGAGCACGTGAAGAGAATCTCTATGTTTCTACTAGAGAAACAATTTATTTATGTGGCCAAAAAAAGGTGTTTCAATAAACACTGCAAAAACACTGCCTCTTAACTCATGTTCCCTACACTCATAACATTTATATAGTAAACCGCTTATATGCTGAAAACGGTTCATCATTAGATATATACTGTATGTATTTTTACTTTGTTTGCCTACAATTTTGCGCCTTCGGCTCTATACTCTGTATAGACGCTAAGAGGCACATTAATAAGAGTATCTGTAAAGCCTCTAGTATAATAACATGGGGGCATATTGGGTAATCCATTGGGGGTCATCGTAAAAAGGTTAAGAACCCTTGCTTTAAAGAAAGCTTGCAGTTAAATATCTCAAGTTCACCAATATCTTATTTTTGGGGGCGAGGGAGGTGAAATTCCTTGTGTTTTCCCAGTTTTTACTAAATACCAAAAAAGAGCTATTTTCCCGGTTTTAAAGATATGTGGCAACCCTAAATATTAGTTCGCTTGCACTCTTTTTAGTACCTAGTCTTACTATATATTCATGTTATACATATTTATGATAATTACTCTAATGGGGTAGGGATGAGGAAGGAAGTATTTTAGAGGTAATCTAGCTGCATTTGTGTGGAAGGAGAGTGGGAAACCACCGTCAGTAGAGCCGGCCGGGATTACTACCCCGATCTCCCCGTCTTCATCAGGGCAGCTTAACACGAGAGTGCCTCCTTAAGACTGTTCAACCATCGAAGTGCGTGAAAATCACTTGTTTTACTAGTTACCGTGTAGTTTGGTCGTACACACGTTTATACCCCTTTGAAGTATGGTAATTTTAATAGTGAATCTGTGAAGGAATGTATCGTACGGGAAGACAAAATGTTTTTTTTTAAAGGTGGGGGTGTTCAATAAGTACCAGGCGGTTTTCCTCTGCTATTTATATTCTCCTAGATCACAGACAAGAAACAGACTCTCAACCTTAAGGAGGTTTCGCTGCGTTCCTTTTGCCAGCTTGAGTCCTTCAACACTGGGCTTCGCTAGTGTCCCTCCTAGGTGATAATAGGATTGAACGTAGCGATCCTAGTGTTGAAGGACTCAAGCTGCCAAAAGGAGCTCAACCATTTTAACCTGGAGGTTGAGTGTCTGGGTATATTATTTGTATGTGGCCTTGGTATATTAGTCCTAATACCCAAGCCCTCCCCTTATTTCTGCAAGAGACACCCCACTATCCTTGGGAGCCCGGGGGTAGTGATTGCCAGATAAAGGTTCTCTCTATTTTCCTCTTGTGGTGAAGATCTCTTTCCATTCGGCCACGAATTGAAGTGCGGCCCATTAGTTTCTAATCTAAAAGCTAAGGAGGTAGGAAATGGGATTTTCGGCCAGAGGACTGATTGACTCCGTCCTGGTGATTCAAATAAAAGTTGTTTCCCACACCCCTTCCCCGTCTCACCCTTCGGAAATTTCTTTGACTTCAAAAAGGAGAATTAAATTATTGTTGTCATCCACTCTCGTCGATGGATTGGTACTTTCACGCCAATAGTACGAGGGATTGGTTATACAGTCCATCCGCAATGTTCATATGAATGGCCTTATCTGACAGAAAAGTTACTAGATCTACTTTCAATTATTCATACGTCAAGTCATGTGATCCGCAAAGGTCTTGTTTTATAAATACAGTCAAACCTGGATAGATGAGAGTTCAAGGGACCGGGACATTTTTCTTGCGTATAAAAGTTCAGGAGCGGCTTCTTTCACTTAAAGAGGTTTTCACTAATCCAGGTCTAGCACCTACTTCTCTCACTTACGGAGGTATAAGAAAACACAAGGAACAGGATGAGGAATGCGCAATGCACCTCCCTCAGCGATCGACACTTATCAACTAATTACTAATACAGGCCTTAGTCGAGCTCAACACGAAACTAGCGCGTTAGCTAACTAAGCCACCGAGGCGGGTCTCGAGGTTGAAATCTGGGCCCTGGTGTACTGAGGGTGGTTAGTAGTTAGAGCGGTCGGATAGTACAGGCTGGGGATTGGTGGGATTTGGTCACGTGACCACGCCTCCTGCTCTGTGATTGGCTGCTCCCCTCCTTCCCCCACCCCTCCTTCCGCTGCCCTACTTTCCTCTGATTGGCTGTTGGTTTTCCCCTCCCCTACAAACCCTGGACATGTTGGTTCTTTTTTATTAATTATCGTTAATTGATTATTGTTAATTAATTAATTAGTTAATTGGTAGGATAGAGGCGTTGGAGTTATTATTGGTAGGATAGAGGTGTTTTTATTCATCAATTAGTGCGCTGTAGTTTATTTGCTGAAGCATAGAGCCACTCGCGCTCCACGTCTTTCTCCTCCGATTGGTAGGATAGAGGTGTTGGAGTTATTATTGGTAGGATAGAGGTGTTTTTTATTCATCAATTAGGGCGCTGTAGTTTATTTGCTGAAGCATAGAGCCACTCGCGCTCCACGTCTTTCTCCTCCGGATGCCCGATAGTAAATGACACAAGCTTCTCTGGCAGGGGCTCGCTGCCTTCTGATGACCAACTCAGCCTTTCACTTTTCCCTCCCCACCCCTCCCCCCAGAGCCGGGGTTGTTCATCCTGGTTTTCCCCCTCCCCCGGTCATTCCTCCTCTTTCGCCACCCTGACGCCAGCCTGCCGGGACGACAAGTGACATCGATAACCTTGGGTTTTCCCAATGACGTAATCATCGCAACCCTGGCGCCGGGCTGGCGGGCAGACAAGTTGGGACAAGAATAGATAGTGACCTCAGCAACCTGGGTGTTTCCAATGACGTAATCATTGCGTGTTATGTCGCAACTCTAGCATCTCTAATTATGCACAATCAGGGGCCTCGTTATCCACAGTTAGGGGCCACTACCCCTGTCACAAGTCTACTAAAATTGTTTGTTTGGTAGCTTCTGTCGAAATGCATGGAAATGTACCTCCACCCGCAGCTCTCGGACGGGACAACATGGGTTTTTTCCTATGCCGTAATCATTGCGTGTTATGTCACAACTCTAGCTGACACATGCACAATCAGGGGCCTCGGAATCCACAGTTAGGGGCCGCTATCCCCCGTCACAAGTATACTAAAAATGGTTGTTTGGTAGCGTCTGTCGAAATGCCTGGAAATGTTCCTCCACCCACAGCTCTCGGACCGGACAACCTGGGTATTTTCCTATGCCGTAATCATTGCGTGTTATGTCGCAACTCTAGCAGCTCTAATTATGCACAATCAGGGGCCTCGGAATCCACAGTTAGGGGCCGCTATCCCCGGCACCAATGTATACTAAAATTGTTTGTTTGGTATCGTCTTTCTCAATGCATGGATGTGTGTAACAGTCACGGACCGGAGGAGTAAGTTAGAATGGTTCCAGCGTTTATGTGGTGTGAGGGAGTGTATAAAACCACCATCCCCCCTGAGCGAGATATGAATCCACTGCCTCCAACGGCCATAACGTGTACCCGACCCTCCCAATACTTCTTAAACAAATAAATGTAATGTTTCCGTACATAAAAAAAATGCATAAGTAATGACCGTAAATATATATCAGGGCTGAATACATGGCGACAGTTTGGTGGGTCGTCAAGACAAGAATGATGGCGCCAGGTTGGCGGGCAGACAAGTCAGGACAAGAATATATCGTGACCTCGACAACCTTGGGTTTTCCCAATGACGTAATCATCGCGTGTTATGTCGCAACCCTGGCGCCAGTATGTCGGCACAACAAGACGAGTTGAGACAAGCTTAAATATCGAGGTCATCGACACGGGCGCCATGTTGGCGGGCAGACAAGACAAGAATATATCGTGTGACGTCAAACGAGGGAGGGGGGGTGGCTATAAAGAGGGGTGCCCGCTTGGGTGTCTATTTATAAACGTTTGTAGAGCGGGCCAATATGGACAAGTTACAGCAGCTGGTAAATATCGTCGACGCGGTGCAGACCGTCAAATTGTGTGATCTAGCCGTAGATCAAAAGTACTCGGTTGATAAATTAAAAGCCGTCAATACAAAGTTCGGGAGACGTCTAATAGCCTATCTAGACGGCGAGTTTTGTGTATTTTTACCCTGCCGGTTTGGTACTCTTACAGATGAAGACGTGTGTGAGTTAAATAAAGAAAAACTGGTATTTACCTGCGCCGGAGTAAAACCCGGTTCACCTACCGTTGTGAACTTTGAACGCGTTTAAGAGACACGGCAGTTAACAACAACGGGCAGCGGAGCACTCTACAGGACGTTTAGCTCTCAGGTACGCTCACCATGCTACGATCCGGCTATATTAATTTAATGTTTGTGGGCCATACGATGGAGGGGCGTGCCTATATGACGGGAGAGAATGTTCACAGTGTCGAGGTGTGTGATAGACAGGTAATTTACAAAGTAGAGGAGCGAGGCTACATAGAGTTTTGTGACTCTACCTGTCACACGATACGGGCGACGGAAGTACTACCCTACGAGAGAATCGTGGAAACGTATATGTGTGATGTAACGTGCGCCGTTTACAATTTCCGCAAGGGGGACGTGGTAGCTGTGTTACCCCGACCTCCACCTCCACCCTTCCGAGCTCCACACCAGCCGTCACCGTACTTCATGCCACCGCCACCGCCACCCTCAGAGAGACAGCCGTACACAGCCCCAGAGTCACAGCCGTACCCAGCCCCAGAGTACCCACCACCAGAGTCGTCTGTCTACCAGTCAGTAGAGTCACCTGCGTGCCCACCGTCCGAGGTGTCTACCTACCAGGCGTCAGATTCACTGGCGTATCCACAGTCAGAGTCGCCTGTTTACCGGCCAGCAGAGTCACCTGCGTGCCCATCACCACCGCCGGAGGTAAAGTCTGAAGAACCTGTAAATCTCGAGGATTTAACAATTTACAAAAATTATTCAAATGTTAAAATTATAGGTGAAACGCCCGCCGACTACATACTCGGTCTGGGCAATTTCGGTAACGTTTTCCTTCCAAAGTCAATATATTATTTGGATTGTAAGCGCTTTAAATCTAAAGCACGCTGTATGATATATCTCGGAGGACAAAGTGTGATGTTTAAAAGTGAATTAATAAACTAGACGTACTCTGCTGCTGTCATCGGAGCTAGTGGTGAAATTTTGAAAAAAAAACACGTTAAGAGCGAGTGTTTATTTCTTTTGCTGCATCTCCAATTGACATTATGCCGTTTAAATGCTGCGTTTGTGATGGATCCTACGCAAAGCTATCCAATCTTATTCGGCACAAAATTCAATGTCAGCAAACTGCTGCTCACCAAGATACCTGTTGGGACGAGGAGGTATTATGCAGGGCGTTAGACATGATCGAGAAAGAGGAATACAGCCGTGTCAAGTGCTTAAACGAACTTGAGAAAAACAAAAGTTATAACGTTGTGCTATCGGAAGAGCCCGAACCTAATGTTATTGTGCTTGAGTTTGTTGGAAGAGTAAGATTGCCAGGTAAAAACTGTGGAGATATTATCAATATACACTCTAGTGTCTCTCAACGTGTCTTGAACTATTTTGGAGGTGGCTCCTACTCATTTTCTAGATGGTAGATGTATTTTATATGTATTGGTCAAAACACCTAAATAATATTGCTGCTTGTTGTGAATGTTTTAAATTAACCAATTGTTGATTGGTAATAAAATTGACTCCTACTCATTTTCTAACTGGTAGATGTCTTTTATATGTATTGGTCAAAAGACCTAAATAATATTGCTGCTTGTTGTGAATGTTTTTAAATTAACCAATTGTTGATTGTCAATAAAATTGACTCCTACTCATTTTCTGGCTGGTAGATGTATTTTATGTGTATTGGTCAAAAGACCTAAATAATATTGCTGCTTGTTGTTGTTTTAAATTAATCAATTGCTGATTGTCAATAAAAAAAAAACTAGCACTAAAATGTCGTTATTATTTTTAAATCCTCGGCTGGACAATCAAAGACCTGAAGGAGACGCCAACATTGTTGTGACTTAGTTTGATATCCAGGGTTGAATTGCTTATCTAATCCATAATATATATTTACGAGTATATCTTACCCCCTTAATGTGAACAAACCAGTATACGTACTAAGATACATATGTAAGCCAAAGTTTCCAGGGTTCGATTCCCTTGTGCAGGTGTAATTTTTTTTAAGAATATGATATGTATTAAAAGGGTGAAGAAGAAAATGCTACATATAAAGGAGGAAGCAGCTTTCTCATCACGGTGTTAGGAAGACTGCCCACTGCGCCAAGTGTCCAGAAAGAATGTATAACTCTCTCTCTCTCTCTGTGAAGGGAGACATGTATTGGTCTGTTAATCTATGTCGCGTGGTCAACGGTCAAGACGTCTAAGGAATCACTTGGCCACGAGGCGTTAGCATGTCTGTCTGTCCCCCACCAGAGTCAAGTGTCCAGGCTTCGATTCCCTGTATGACTGAAAATGTTGGTTCAAGAGGGGAATGGGAACTAGTACACCAATTGAAGCAAAAAGACGGTCTTACACATGTCAGGGGTTCTAAACCCTATATTAGCCACATGTCATGATTTTTTTTCTGGGAGAGCGGATTCCTGTAAGGTTTTTCCCTGTCTCACTCTCCGTGCAAAAGTTGGGGTTCACTTCCATGTCCTTTCAAAAAAAGTAATTATGTTGCTACCAACCCTATGTCCGATATGATCCTTTGAGCTGGTGGCAATCATCCAGTGAACCAGGATTCGAACCCCTGTCCTTGTTTCTCATCACTGCGTGTGAAGCGTTAGGATGTCTACACACGGCGCCAAGTGTCCAGAAAGAATGTATCAGTCTCTCTCTCTCTGTCTGTGAAGGGAGACTTGTATTTGCCTGTTAATCTATGTCGCTTGGCTATTGTCAATGGGGCTTTGTACTTAACTAGACGGTCTTACACCCATAATGCTTGAGACGGAGCTTCTATGATAGTAGAGAGGGTGTAGACGTTAAAACATAACAGTTTTATAATATTTATTACTGCAACACTTAAACAAAAAAAATCACAAGTAATACACTTATGAAGATCTTGAAATTATGTTATGTTTTAAATATGAAACTATATATGCGGACATAATATATATAACATTTACGCTAAACAAATTTTCCACTTCACAAAAATAATATATTTAACATATACAAAAACCCGCCTCAGTGGCGTAGTTGGTTAAAGCGCTCGGTGTATTGAGCTCGGCTGCTGAGGACTGGGAAGATCGAGGTTCGAATCTCGGTCGGCTGAACTGAGCGTGGTTTTTCCAAAAGCATTTACTGTCAGCATTTCTTATATTAATTAGAGCGTTCTTATTAATCAACTCTTCTGGAAATGAAATATAGCTGCAATCACCCAGAGGAATATATTTAGCTCTAAGTATTTCACACGGTCCTCGGACCCACCACTTCCTTTGTGGCGGAAAGAAGAAGCTGCTTTAATCATGTAAGTGCATGCATACTCAATCTGTGATTTTAATTCATCAGGACTTAGAGTGACCATGCACTGAGACTGAGCTTATAAGCTATATGAGCTTTTATTTATAGGATAGAAGAGAGGTGTGGGGTATAGACGTTAAAACACAAACATAATAATTTTTACAATATTTATTTGGTCACGAAAAAAGTATATACACAGTGTAAAGTATACTGTGAATATTTACAATATATAATTATTAGTATAAACATAACTGGTTTTGTTTACAATATTTATTTACACACAGTGAAAAGTATACTGTGAATATTTACAATATATAATTATTAGTATAGACATAACAGGTTTTGTTTACAATATTTATTTACACACAGTGAAAAGTATACTGTGAATATTTACAATATAGGGGGAATAGTGGCCTCGGTACTAAAAGAAAATAAATATATATGTGAATAGATTTAAAATAAAAATATATACAATCAGTCTACCATATTTGACTGAAAAAAATATATACAAACAATGTATTAGATTTAAAATAAAAATATATACAATCAGTTTATCAGAAAAAAAATATATACAAACAATGTATTAGATTTAAAATAAATATATATATACAAACATTTGGCTAGAATTAAAATATATACAAGCAACTAATTGACTAGAAAAAAATCAGGTAGGCAGAGGACTGTACTGGCAAATAAAAAAATATAAAAAAAAGTATCCCGGGTGCATAAAAAAATATAAAAAAATATGCTTGTTTTCATGCAGAAAAAAATATGAAAAAAAATCTCAAATCTTTGAAAAATGGTATGTCAGTGGAACTGTCTAGAGTGAAAGAAAAAAAGATGATTATTCAGCCCGTCTAAATGATCACCTTTTATTCGTGGCGAGCGCGTTTACAAGGACTCTGATACCCAAACGGCAACGTATTAAAATCATCTGTTATCCGGCGTTTGGTGTACACGGGCCGGTAGACTTTAGCCTGCGAAACGGTACATACAGTCGCAAGACCTTTTCTTACAATTTTGTGCGGTATCTGTATGTATCTTTCCTCAGCCTGTTCGGTGACCATCGCTTTCAAAACTTCAAAATTAACATCGTTCCGGTTGCCATAGTTTATGGTGATCCCGCGAACCTTGCACACCGTTTTTGTTTTGGCAGGATCACCGCCAACGCAAACTCGGTAAGCGTAATTTTTGGGACCACCAGATACAAAGGCGCTAATGTAGCTTTCCGGACCGTAATCCTGAAGTTCATCGGTGAGGTCACCTAAAAAGTCTCCGGTCGGTGGACTCCAATCGCCGGGGCGTTCAGTGAATAGAACGCTATCTGTATCATGATACAAAACGCGGTCCCCCAATTGTTCAAGGATGCTGTATAAGTGCAACCTAGCCATAGCAGTCGTGTAGCACGCCACCGCCACACTCGTGTTAGGGTTAGGGCGCAACGCGTCACGCGCATCCTTGTAATTGAGGAACATAACCTCATCATTTACATCAATGACGCTGTCCACGGTGATGTACGGATCCGTCAGGTACTTGTGGACGCCCTGATAGTCGTTGACAACGGCTACGTGTGGTAAATCGGGTCTTTGCCCAAACTTTCCCCATAGTGAATTTAAAAAAAGTTTAGCCAGAGTGCGGAGACCAGGGTTTTTACAAACAGAGCCGAAATCGAGTTTTACCCTTCCCTTTCCTCATAATTTTGAATGTAAGCTAACTTTTCCTCTTGTGAGGTACACCACTCTGGCCATCCGCTGGCTTCTTGTTTAATTTTCAAAAAAGTATCAATGTACCCGTGAAACAGGCCGCCAGAACGCGTCTGACGGTCATAAACAGATACATTGTACTCCCACACTTCGTGCACTGCTTCAACGGTGTAGCCTTTCTCAACGGCTTTCCGGATCTCGTCAATCACCCAGACGCCTGTCAACCAGCGATCTTTTTTGTCGTTGTGCTGACACGCGCCTTGGTTTTTCTCCTCCCCGCATTTCCTGCACAAGATGAACATTAGCTTGTCGTGCATCCTGGTAGGCAATACGGGCAGGAATAAATCTCGCGGAGGCGTCACTGTAACTTTGGCTATGCCTTCTACTTGATCTATAGACGGACAATTTGGTTCCAAGTGAATTTTGGGGTGGCCGACTGGGTATTTTTTATACTTGCAAACGTATGGATACAATGAACACACATCCAAGTACTTGATCTTCTCCCCACAAGAAAGGTCTGTTTCGTGGAAGAGCTTGATACAATTTGTACGCCCGCCAAAGAATGCATCCCTGGGACTGAGAGGTTCCTTGGTATACACCTCGTGCCGGAGTACAAATTGCTGCAAGTCCTTGTCTGTGCGTTTCATCGCATTAAACATGCACTCCCACATCTCTACGACCGTGTAGCCGGCATTCTTAAACTTTTCCAAACAAGCCATGGTCGCTTCATAACGCGTCTCCATGGTCTCGTGGGGGCTATTTTTGACGGGGGTGGTCCTGTCAGGGAAACAGAGAGGGCACCCGTGCCAATAACAGCCCCAAAACTGGAAGACGGTGGTGGTATCTCCAGCTTTAACAACACCGTCTACACGTCGCCCTAACACATATTCCTCACGGCCGTTACCCGCATGAAGAATAGAGACACCGCGTTGATGGGCCTCCCAGCAGAGCCATTGTACAGCGACGTGCGACTGTTGGTCTGCGCACCGATAGCCACCGTTAGGGATAATACCGATAGTATTCTCCTTAAGATGACTTCGGCGGTAAACCAACATGGCCGCTCCAGCTATCGTACACGCCTCTCTGAAAGGATCCACCTTTGCTTTCTCCATGAGCATCTCTCTAAACTTCAGGCAGGCCTTCCGTAGGATCTCTACATCTTTCACACAATACAGTTCCAACTCGCGTTTAAAATCAAAGACATAGTTATCTTTGACCAACGCGTCATACCACTTCTCAAAGTGCTCCTTTCCCTCAACTGACATCTCGCCGATGCCGTAGTCCTCCTTTGGTGGCAAGGGACCCCTATACCCCGCGTTTTCTTTTTTATTGAAAAAATGGGGGAAATGTCCCTTGGCCAAAGACTCGTCCAAGCCGAAAGTTTTGGGCAATTTGGACAGCGACATCGGGAGAAAGTTCAGTGAGTCAATAAAGTGGAGCGGGCCGTAACGCATGGACATGATTTTCCCACCGTTCATTATAAGTTCTGGAGTCCATTTTTTAACCTCCATCATATATTTTAAAATAAAATTTCCATCATAGGATTTAGCGTTATGGCCGAGGAGGGTGATATCCTTAAATTTTGAAGCTTTAATTTGAACAATAAATTCGAAAAATTGGGCCATTGTGGTATCACCCTTGAATATGCGAGTCCTATCGCCCCCACAGTCGGTGCAATGGTGATCATTTGCATCTATATGAACACAGGCCTTACAACACGTTTGCACGACACATAGGTTTGGTTCGTGTAAGTACGTGCTGACCGCACCTTGAAGAAGCGTTTCTTGTCTGCATTCAAAGTCATAGAATACAAACATGAAACTACTCTTTTCCAGTGACGGCTTGGATGGGGCCTGCTTCATATAACAGAAATGACCAAAAGGACGATATGAATCGCATACTCTACAAAAAGTCTCATAACACCTATGTGAATAATTTGATTTTTCCAAACTGAAAAATTGCCCGCATACCTCGCAAACCTTTTTGACATCACAGACCGATCTGTGACCGCTGAAAAACCCGGGACGTTTATGGTTATCAAAGCACGTCTGATTTGTGAACCAACGCCCGCAGTCTTTACAGACCACAGATCGGCCTCCGCTACAAACCGCTTTAGCGTGGCACTTTTTGCACGCGGATTGACACTTGTGCGCATTCTTATGATCAAATGGCACACGGCATTCGCGGCAAAAGTGCGAGCACTTAAATGCGGCTGTCAAGGATGTTATGACGTCAAAATGGTTTTGCTTATCGTCGTGAAAATACAAATCAAGGTGCCCCTTAAAGGAATGTTCGGAGGGAGTAGGCCCCTCATATAGGACCTGTCCTCCCCGACGTTCCCTGAACACTGTGATTTTGTATTCGGAAAGGTATGCTTGAAATTGTTTCAGCTCGGTTATTCCACCACCCTTCAAAAGATTCACACGGGCATCACAACATAGTTCCTCTGCTTCGAGTTTTTGAATAGGTCGACCAATTTTGATTTGTTTAAAGGTGTTCACGTCCATGCATCCTGGTTCTCTTTTATTGTCACATATAGCTTTGGCGACAACCAATGCACGGGCAAGACAAAGTGTGTCGTCATTTTGAATTGTAATGATCCCTTTGTTTTTGCGGCTATATGTGCTTGCGGGAGAGAGTTTATCACAATAACGTCCACTCCCGCGAGGCTCCTTAAAGTGGGAGAGTTTAACGTACAATGGTGCAGTACTCAAAAACAAACTATTACTCTGCAGCACGCGACTTACGTTATCAAGCACTGCTCTAGCGTCTAGCTGGTCTGCTCGTCTAAATGAGACATACACAGGGCTTAACGTTGAGTCAGTGCTACTCAAAAGTAAGCCTACGTGGTCATCGGCGCTAACGCCATGGTCCTGCAACCGATGGAGCAAATTAGTAATTTGTTCTTCAAGCCAGCTTATTGCGTCACGATCGCTTGCTGGAGCACCAAGCTGTACGGTAATTTCTCTACCAGTATAAAAGAAACGCCTCAATTGTTTAATCCTCTCTTCGATGATGCGAAGAGGGACGCCATTTTGCAATTCCCCACCTACCTGATTCACCTGGCCACTAATTCCGTTTTGAGGGGCAAACGACGGTCCCGCTATCGCCAGCTCCTCGGGCCCCATCTCCCTCGCCGCCGCCGCCGGGGCTCGAACTCCGTCTCCCTGCTGTAGAGGCCGGAGTGAAGATGTTCCGGCTTGCAGGGACACAGGGGCTCGAACCCCTTCTCTCTGGAGCTGGGGCGATGCGGCTACATAGGGCTGGAGGGGTCCACCGCTGGTGATGGTGGCTCTGTGGTCATCCCGCCATTTCCGGCCTCCAATTCAACTATAACACATGTCAAAGTAAGCCTTGTTACAACAGGCGCATATTTTTTTCTTTAAAATGTATAATATGTTTGAATTTTTCAATTGCTTTAGACGTAACAGGCATTTACAGAAGTGAGTCAGCGTTTGCGGGGGAGGGAGAGTGAAAATTTGTCTCTAGTTTACCTTGGTAAGATTCGAACCTAACACTCATCTCTTTAATACTTTTTGTATTATTATTATTATTATTATAGCATGTTCAATTTTTCAATTGCTTTAGACGTAACCGACATTTACAGAAGTGCGTCAACACTTGCGGTGGAGGGAGAGTGAAAAAAATTGTCTCTAGTTTACCTTGTTAAGATTTGAAGCTCAAACTCATCTCTTTAATACTTTTTGTATTATTATTATTATTATTATTATTATTTTATCATTTTAGCAGCGGAGATTACGTCTTAAGATACTTTTCGCTTTAATTGTTTCAACTACGAATGTGTCAATTTATTGAAAAAAAACGCCTGAGATTATGCTCGCGTAATGAATTGATAGCTATGATACTAGATGTTGTTTCTAACGCCTGCATAATGAGTGGATAGACAGCCCGCCGCACTTAACACAACGAAAGTTAAACACCTTAAAAGGGGTAGTAAAATTTGAGTTTATAACAGCTTTCTTTAAATCGGGGAAAAATATGTTCAACCCTTTTCAAAAAACATTTGTTTGGTTATCATAAGCTACTAGCTGCCTCCTATATTTGAAATATGTATCTAGAGGCAGCTGTATCCTTAACATGCATTACTTTATTTATAAAATAAGCACAACTTTTAAGATTATGTTTGGCGGTAAACAAAAGACGGTAATAAATTGACAGAGGAAATGTACAGCCCTTAACTAAAATACATTTTACTATATTAAGCCTGCAACGTGTAAACATACATAAGAACACGTAAACATTTAGACTGGAATTAAAAAAAGTACGCCCTAAAGTGTCAGCCAGACACAAATTTAGTACAAGAAGAATAAACTCTCATTTTAAACCCCTGTTTGGATTCGAACCCGTGGCACTGCATACATATAGTTTTTTAAATTGGTTACTATTATACATCATAAATTAAAGTGTATGGACTTATGTTTATGCAGAGTGAAACGTGACTGTCTAAAGTGTTGATTACAATTTTCTGACTTTGTACAGGAAATGAACCCGTGACCAGGAGACACTAAAATGATACTCGATCACATTGTAAAACGACAATTATAATTTTCTGTCTTTGAACCCGGGACCCTTTATTGAACAAAATAGTTGACTAAACCAGTATTTTCGCTTATCCCAAGAGGGAATTGGACCAAGGACTCCCCCCCAATGGCTCAGTATAAATCATACAGGTAGGATTTTTAATAAACGTTTAAGTAGCAATATAGTTTTCCTTGCTCTAAACTGTAAACACACGCATTCTTTTATACACTAAACGATGTAGTACAAGCTCACTGCTAGCAATTGTTTTCGACTCTGAGGGGCGATATAACAGGATTTGTGCGAGAGAGAGAAAGCTATACTGCCTACTGGCTACATGTAGAAGGTACTTACATAGCAGTCGGTCAAGGGTGTCCAAATCTGCCCAAACAGCGGGAGGTGCATTTCCCATGGCGACGAGGGGTACCGGTGGTAGGGGCGCGGGCGCAAAGATACAGGGAGAGGGCCTGGGGGCGACATCAGTGGCGTCGTGAGTGGCACCGATTCGTAAGGGCGCCTCCGGGGGAGTCGATGTCTCTACAACTGACGGTATGCACCCCGAAGCCCTTCGTCTAAACCGTACGGATCCCAGTAGTCTGAAATTAAATAAATACAAATTAATTAGCATTTACAGGAAAAAAAACACCAACAAGACTCCAATATATATGTTTTTAGTCTGTTACTTACCCATCGACGCGTTAGCATCAGCGTTGCAAATTCCGTTTTCATCGAACAGTAGCAGCTGGTCCAGGCTATTGGGATCCTCCGGTTGTATATCCCCTCCAATCATCGGGGGCTCTTCAACTAACAAAAAAAGAAGAACACCGTTGTACGCCCCAGCTGTATTAGTCAACAAAAAAAAAAAAAAAAACACCAGTTAAAATATACAGAAAAAAAACTTACCTAAATTTAGAAAAATTTCTAGCGACTCGAAACTCATTTTTTTGATGTTCGGCGGCGTCAATCACAAATTGAAATGACCAAATGTAATGAGCGGGTTCTATTTATACCCTCTTCAAAGAGCCTGCCGTCTGTAATGACCTAATACTCTAATGTGTCTCTGCGCATGCGCAACACAGACCTGTCCATAAGTCCCTTTGTAAATCCCGTTATTTCAGTAGTCGGCATCGACCCAGCGAAGTGGACGGAGGTGCCTGCTCGATGCTCTGTTCCACTGCCTTAAATATGAGTGAAGAATGACCCTGAGCACGGAACGAATCCTGGATAGCTCAGTGGTCAGAGCAATGGCGTACTAAGCCAGAGGTCACGGGTTTGGAACTTGAAACCTTACCTTAAATATTTTAATTTGTTTGGTAGAAAGACCAAAACTATAGTATGAAGAGCATATAGCTACTTTACCTGCGGTCAGTATCTATCAACATACTTGCTCGGTATGCGTTTGTTATTCACCTGCATCACAGGTAGCGTAGTCTAAGACGTCACTGCCAATGCCTGGGAGGTCGCGGGTTTGATTCCCGTTCTGGTACATGACCATTCTAGGTGTCAGCCCTCCCGCAAACGTAGACCAAAGGTGTTTTTTCCGCACCCTTCGTGAAAATGCGGGTACATTTTCCGTCCTCCTATCTACTTAGCGGGGTTCATCATTGGTTTGACTTCGAACACTGAGGCAAATGCGGGTACACTATCCCAAGATATTAAATACCGTGTGTGAACTCGTCACCTTACCTTAAATATTAACAACATATTCTTACTAGTTTTTTTTATTGACAATCAACAATAAATTTACAAGCGCAATATTATTTAGGTCTTTGCCGACTGTGAGTACTTGACGTATGAATAGGGGATTCTGCTTGTTTAAAGTATATGCTGTATATCACATGACTTGAGACGTATGAATATGTTAAATAGTGAGTATTCAGACAGAACTTTATTAAATAATGTATAACCTTTACACATGTTCCTATGTTAAATACCTAGGGGAAAAAAAATCATGGCGGCTATATATATTTTGATAACATAAATAATAACTTTTACATAAGTTTATAAGTAAAATATCTAGGAAAAAAATCACGGTGCTTATATAACTTTTAGATACATTCCCAGAAGTTTATTTTTAAATACCCGTTTCATATTCGATACTGTAAGTACCGTTACCCATCAGACACCTTCAACCTACCACAAAGGATGGGCCGTGTCTGCTAGATGCTCTGTTCAGGCAACAGCGGAGTACGCTTTGGCGCAGAATGAATAGCAAATGATGGTGCACAACTGGTTGCATGTACTGCCATGGCGCCGAATGAATAAGTTTGGTTTAGCAAACGGTGGTGCAAAATGGACGAACGAAACCTGCTTGATTATTACACCGTATAAATATGTGAGAGTAGATATCATAACTTTTCTATGTCTAAGATGAGGCTATTCCTATTAAAATTGGACTATACAGGAACACCCCCTCTGTCCACGTGGGTGAGATTTGAACCCCAGATCGCCAAGCTGTCCAACGAGTTTTATTCACCCAGGGTTTCCCCCACCTCCCTCCACGCAGATGAAGGTACATTCAAGCGAGGAGTCCTTTAAGGAACACAAACTCGTTGTTCTTTTACATTATCAATAATGCATTTGAAATAAAATAAGCGTAGTTTACTCGGTGCAATATTACGGGTAATTCTTGTATATTAGAAATGGCCAGGAAGTGGATGCGTGCGAGAGAGCTGTCATAGACTTTGGGCAGTGGAGCATGGACACTTTCCTACAAATTCGGGTACATTTTATCAGCATTCTACTTTACGCATAAATTTCCTATTAGTGTAAATAAATACATCTTGTTCCAACCCTCCAGATCACCAAGCTGTCCAACGAGTTTTATTCACCTCTGGTTTCCCCACCCTCCCTCCGCGCAGCTGTGCGAGGAGGCCTTTGTTTTAACACCTAATATGATTACAGGCATAGGTAAGGTCAGTGTTAGAGCAACTTTTCTATCTTTAAGATAAGCTTGTTATAGCATAGTTTACTTGCGTTTATATACAGTAATTCATGTATATTAAAATAGGACAGGTAGTAAGAAGTGGTTGTGCTAGATATTTGGTTTTAAAAGATACATTAGAATCTTTCACTCTGCACCACCTAATTGATGTGTGTGCGAGCTGTCATAGACTTTGGGCAGTGGAGCTTAAACACGTCAACGTTCAACCAAAGTAGTAGCGAAACTGCCTTATAACGGTAAATTATTTGTTCGCTTGGTGTGCCTGTTTTGCACGGAGCTTATTGCCTGTCAGTCACACCACAGAAGGTAAAGACCCTGGGAGGGTGGAGGTGGTGCTCTGTGGAAATTCCAGTCCGGGGGAAGGGGGTGATTCCGGCCACCAGCTCCTTGCGATGTCGAAACTGGAACTACCCGGCTCTGAGTGGGGTGGGGGGATTCAACTGCCTGAAAAGTGAAAGGCTGATTGCCACTGTTGGAGGTGAGTACGTCATAGAGCCTGCGGAGTACGCTTTGGCGCAGAATGAATAGCAAATGATGGTGCACAACTGGTTGCATGTACTGCCATGGCGCCGAATGAATAAGTTTGGTTTAGCAAACGGTGGTGCAAAATGGACTAATGTGTCTCTGCGCATACGCAACACAGATCTGTCCATAAGTCCCTTTGTAAATCCAGGCATCGACCCAGCGAAGTGGACGGAGGTGCCTGCTCGATGCTCTGTTCCACTGCCTTAAATATGAGTGAAGAATGACCCTGAGCACGGAACGAATCCTGGATAGCTCAGTGGTCAGCGCAATGGCGTACTAAGCCAGAGGTCCCGGGTTTGATTTCCGTGTCCAGGCCGTGTGGCTTAGATTACGTGTGTGAACTTGTCACCTTACCTTATAAGCAGCAATATTATTTAGGTGATTGTCAGGATCAGCGGGGGGGGGGGAGAGCATGAAATCGAAACCGTGCCTGGTAGCGGAGTTAGGGGTTCAAACATTTCCATCGTCAAAGGCTGAATATATTCTAGGCTATTTCAAACTCTCGCTCCACGCAAATGCGGGTACACTATCCCAAGATATTAAATACCGTGTGTGAACTCGTCACCTTACCTTAAATATTAACAACATATTCTTACTAGTTTTTTTTTATTGACAATCAACAATTAATTTACAAGCCCAATATTATTTAGGTCTTTGCCGACTGTGAGTACTTGACGTATGAATAGGGGATTCTGCCTGTTTAAAGTATATGCTGTATATCACATGACTTGAGACGTATGAATATGTTAAATAGTGAGTATTCAGACAGAACTTTTATTTGCTTTCTACCCTAGAATTATTTGTACTGCAGATCACCTGACTTGACGTATGAATACGGGGTTCTGACCGTTTAAAATATCACATGGCCGGGCGTATGATAAATACTCAGCAAATTGTTAACATAAGTTTATAAGTAAAATATCTAGGAAAAAATCACGGTGCTTATGTAGTATAGTCTTTTGCTATAGTAGCGCCTTAAACCATGTGGTCATTCTTTATGTTACGTGCAATGATAAGCTAAATACCCGTTTTCATATTCGTTATACAGATACAATTACAGAGGATTAGCCATTTAATTTATCTGTACTTAGTCCGCTCTTGCAGAGGGCGAGAGAATTATTAACATTGAGTCGAAGTTGTGCGGTGTTATCGCCTATTAAGGGGTAACTAACTAATCGGGCCGTCGGTAAGGCGTTCAGTAATTTGATGGTCTCTGGTTCGAATCCAATCTAGACACACGAATTACAAACTACAGTAAATTCACCGTGCAAAACGGGCGTCGCTAAAATCTACCCTCCCTCAGTGCATCTGAAGGTACTCTCGCAAATGTTGAGTGCATTGATGTGTGGGCTTAAACTTTCATAGGGATATAGTTGCGAACATTAAATTCAATATTATTCCTCCGTTGAGAGCTGACTTGGGCCGGCCGCTTTCACGGAATGTAAAAGCGAATCTGCCGTATAACGGGACTTTTCATAGCTGCCTTACAGGTGTCTATTTTGAGAAACACAATGACTCCTCAAGGTGAATGGAGGTTATTGCTCGGTACGTCGCCCCCCAGAAGGTAATGACCGGGGAGGGGGGAAAACCAGGATGAACAACCCCGGCTCTGAGGGAGGGGTGGGGAGGGAAAAGTGAAAGGCTGATTGCCACTGTTGGAGAAGCTGGCGTCATTTGCTATCGGTCAGCCTGCGGAGAAAGACGTGGAGCGCGGGTGGCTCTATGCTTCAGCAAATAAACTACAGCGCCCTAATTGATGAATAAAAAACACCTCTATCCTACCAATAATAACTCCAACACCTCTATCCTACCAATCGGAGGAGAAAGACGTGGAGCGCGAGTGGCTCTATGCTTCAGCAAATAAACTACAGCGCACTAATTGATGAATAAAAACACCTCTATCCTACCAATAATAACTCCAACGCCTCTATCCTACCAATTAACTAATTAATTAATTAACAATAATCAATTAACGATAATTAATAAAAAAGAACCAGCCGTCGGTAAGGCGTTCAGTAATTTGATGGTCTCTGGTTCGAATCCAATCTAGACACACGAATTACAAACTACAGTAAATTCACCGTGCAAAACGGGCGTCGCTAAAATCTACCCTCCCTCAGTGCATCTGAAGGTACTCTCGCAAATGTTGAGTGCATTGATGTGTGGGCTTAAACTTTCATAGGGATATAGTTGCGAACATTAAATTCAATATTATTCCTCCGTTGAGAGCTGACTTGGGCCGGCCGCTTTCACGGAATGTAAAAGCGAATCTGCCGTATAACGGGACTTTTCATAGCTGCCTTACAGGTGTCTATTTTGAGAAACACAATGACTCCTCAAGGTGAATGGAGGTTATTGCTCGGTACGTCGCCCCCCAGAAGGTAATGACCGGGGAGGGGGGAAAACCAGGATGAACAACCCCGGCTCTGAGGGAGGGGTGGGGAGGGAAAAGTGAAAGGCTGATTGCCACTGTTGGAGAAGCTGGCGTCATTTGCTATCGGTCAGCCTGCGGAGAAAGACGTGGAGCGCGGGTGGCTCTATGCTTCAGCAAATAAACTACAGCGCCCTAATTGATGAATAAAAAACACCTCTATCCTACCAATAATAACTCCAACACCTCTATCCTACCAATCGGAGGAGAAAGACGTGGAGCGCGAGTGGCTCTATGCTTCAGCAAATAAACTACAGCGCACTAATTGATGAATAAAAACACCTCTATCCTACCAATAATAACTCCAACGCCTCTATCCTACCAATTAACTAATTAATTAATTAACAATAATCAATTAACGATAATTAATAAAAAGAACCAACATGTCCAGGGTTTGTAGGGGAGGGGGAAAACCAACAGCCAATCAGAGGAAAGTAGGGCAGCGGAAGGAGGGGTGGGGGAAGGAGGGGAGCAGCCAATCACAGAGCAGGAGGCGTGGTCACGTGACCAAATCCCACCAATCCCCAGCCTGTACTATCCGACCGCTCTAACTACTGTGGTTTTTCCAAAATTGTTTTCCACGCAAATGCGGGTACACTTCATCTAAACACTAAGTTTCTAATTCCTAAAATCATTAGCGTAATTAGTACATAGGCGTATAACCCGAACGGTTGGTAATACGTGGTGCTAAAAATAAAATAGTAAAAGATAGTCTTATAAAAGTCAATTATGTCACGCCAAGATCTGGGTTAATTTTTTAAATCATCAGACCTAGTATAGTTAAAAAATATTTTGTTATGAGTTATAAAACTCAGTGGTGTCAGATACCCGTGTAGGGAAACACTGCCATGAAGAATATAGTTGCTAAAATGTATGAGAAAACAAACTCAAAAACTTCCTAAATCAAGTAAATAGCATGAAACCACCTGAAAATACTCAAAACACGAAACCTGAGAAGTAATTTATAGCCCTCCAATTTTCTCTATGATGTTTTACTTAGCTAAAACACACACGTTGAAGTTGTTTCAACGGTTTATCCTAATAAATTTCAGGGAATAATGTTATAAAATAGTTCAGTCTGAAAGGAGATTTTATATATATATATATATATATATATTTTTTTTTTTTTTTTTTTGTTCGCGAGTCTGAGTAGATCCTACCTGTCCCGTCTCGAAAATTGAACTGAGAACGAAAGCCGATCAGATCAGATCGGCTAAGCTTGGAATCGATGTTACTCCCTCTATCTCTAGCAATGATCCGTAGAAATATTTTATCCGCAGAATTGAACGAACATACCAATATTGTATTTCATACTTCGGTGATGGGATTTTATAGTTTGCTTCCAGTTTTTTCCAATGAGTGAATCTACTAATAAAATGACGTAATCCATTTAGATATTTTAAAACAAATATACTATTTAAGAAAATTAAATAAATAAAGTCACCCTCAAACATAACATTATCACTAAACAAGCTTTATTATAAAAATGATGGGTTTTTAACCGGTTCTACGGAAATATGATTTTAAAAACATTTTTCTTAATGGAACTTATAGAAAATGTGATTTTAACAGAAAAAAAGGTCATGTTTAAGGACAAACTACACAGAGCTCACCATTCTGATGTATAAATACAAATTATACAGGACTAACCATGCTCATGTCTAAAGACAAACTAAACAAGGCTCACTATTATCATGTCTAAGGCCAAACTAAACAGGGATCACCATGTTCATGTTTAGTAAAGACAAACTAAACAGTACTCACCATCCGGCTCACCAAAATCATGGACTAGACTTCATGGCTGGAAAATTCACTCACCTGTAACAAAAGATTATGATGCATAAGTATGCTATCAAATACAATTATAGCTACTCTTTATTCAAATATTATTGTATTCTGACTTTAATTTAAAGCATTTCAAATTTAAAATATGTATTATCATAGACGATTTAAAAATTAATATGTGCGATCTAAAAAAAAATCTCGATTTTGAGATAGTAAAATATCGATCATCTCAAAATATGATTTCCTTTCACGAATCAATTTTTTTAGTTATATTTTAAAAGAATGTCAAGTAAATATCTGTGTACTTCATATAGGTGCAATTATAAATAATTTTAATTAACATTTAAGTATTGTGCTGATAAAGAGTATTGGGCTAGAATTAAATAAAAAGTAAATCCAATTTTGAGTTTAAAGAAACACGTCATAAATAACGAAAACAGATTTATTTATTTATTTTCACCCTGGAATGGAATTATTTTCAACCGGTTCCAAAACAAAAAATCCGAGTAGGTTTAATCAAATATTTGATTTCAGCTTATCGGAAGCTTTTCAAATGAATTGTAATATGGGAGTTTTACACTTGGCCGCATCTCGAATGATAGGTTACGAGCTTATTTTAAATCATGTTGTGTCGAATTTAAAAGGTGGATTTTGCTCAGCTCTTTTTAAAAGCTCTAATTAATAAAAGTTCCATTTTCGATACCCGCTTCCAGGTATTACTTCCCAACCAATTTTTGAAAATGTATGTCGATAATGTTTTGTCTGTAACTTAAAACCATTCCAGCTTCGACTAATAAAGATGTTCGCCCCAATTTCAACCACAAGCACTAAAAGCAGGGATGTGCAAACTTACTTACAAGAAGACCAAATGAAAAGAAAAATAAAGGAAAATGGCGGGTCAAAGTTTTTTTTCGAAAAACTTTCTTCAAAATTAATTTATAAAAAGGATAAACGCACACAATAGACTGATATTAATAAGATTAAATACAGAGGGCATGAAGAACAATCATAAATACCTTATTAGCTTAGTATGTTTTTAAGTTCGTTCAAAAGATCTATATAAAGGGATATGAGAAGGTGATACTCCCCGAGAAAAAAACAGATGTTCATCAGTAAGTCGGGTGCCCTGGTGGTCTAGGGGTAAGGTGTCAGACTTCTGTGCTGGGGTCCGGGGTTCAATCCTCGGTCCCGGCACAGATTTATCTGATTGCCAAACCCTTCCTTCACCTCTGACAAGACGTGTATTAATCACAACTTGTGAATGTGTGGAATGCCAGGCCTCCACCGTGGTTCGGATTCCACGTTAAACTGTAGGTTCTCCATTTCATCTCACAATCACCCTACCATTACACATTAGCGTAAGTGCGTATAACCCGAACGGGTAGTAATACGCGGTGCTAATAATAATAATAATAATATTTATTATTATTATTATTATTATCATCAGTAAGTCGGTTTCAAATATCAATTTTCTTAAGTTTCGTGGTTTAAAACACTTGTTCACAAGAATTTGCTTTATTGTTATTTATGCTATATAGCTATACATTTTTGGGCATGATTTACCAAGTTTGGAAATGTTTATTTTGGCATGGTAATATAAAAATTCAGTTTTTGTTGAGTTTAAAAAGAGCCTATTTCACAACGCAACACATCTATATCATTTATCCCGTGTACCGGAGCAAGCACTTCAACTATAAAAAAATACCTTTTCCTCAAGTCATTTTCGAATGGGCTGTTTTTTTGTTTTTTTTTTAGTAGAGTAGTTATTTACAAAAACAAGTTCTAGTCAAAACTTTTAATTGTATTTACAAAGAACACAATTTTAAAAGTGTGAAAAAAGATTAAGTTTATACATAAACATAAAACGGAATGAAACACTTTTTAGTAGCTTACATATGTCATTGAAATTAATTTGATAAATTCAAACAATTTTTATTTATTTATATTGTTTGTTTTATAGATTAAAACTTCGTTACGTTACGCTAGCCTAGATCCCACCCTCTCCCACATGTCACGAGGCGTAACGCTACGATGGACCCCCCCCCCCCCCCTCCAAGTGTGTTACATAACAAATGTATGGCCCCTTATGGGCACAAAACCAGTGGCTTGGCAATTCATCATTGCCCCTTCAATTAAGATAAGACAAACCTCTAGAGAAAACCTTAACAAACTACGTTTACACGAAAAGCCCTTGAATCCATGCCATTGAAAAGTAGGAGAGCGGGGTCAATTGTAACACGGGGCAGATGTAACACACTGTCTTGTGCTGCTCTCAGGTGTCAGTTTTATTAACCGCCTTTGCTACTGCAAGAGGAAGTAAGTTGTGAGTATTGCGTGTGTTGTAGACGAATAGTTTGTGCACAGTTGGATGTTTATTCGTGTTATTCATTAATTAGATCATGTAAGTAGAATTTTAAGGTGTCATTTTATTCTTTAATACTGTTATTTCTATCCAACCTATCAAAGTTTGGTATATACCACAGGAATCTCTATACATTTATATATCATTTGAGATAGATTGACCTTGTTTTCATAAAGGAGGTTAAGAGCTTTAAGCGGTAAAACAATATGAAGTCACTCTGTGGCAATTGTAACAGCTAAAGTCGGTGTGATCGTAATCCTGTTTCAACTGCCCCTAAACATCTACCACTAAATTACTCCCACAAATAATTATGTAAACATTCAGAATTATTAAATTCTGTTTGTTTCAGAATGGTTCGAGACCAACCAAGAGTTTCGTAAAGGGGCCCCAACACAAAAAGTTAGAGAAGAGGCAGCAAAATTAGTAATAGAGAAAAACTTTCCAAAAAACC